>JAJEJO010053991.1:188933-279814 GCA_020662805.1 Glaucomys volans
TTAAAAAAAAAAAAATATATATATATATATATATATATATATATATATATATATATATATAAAATATCTTCTCAATTAAAGTATCTCACAAATAGTCCCAAAAATACTGTGGGAATTAAAATGGTCCAATACTGTTGCAAATTTAATAATAAACTTTGAATACCAAATCTAAATCAAGTGCTTAATTTACATTCTGAATGGGCATTGCTGGTTAACCTGTTTCTCTATTGTACCTAAATATCTTAACCTTAAATAGGATCCTTTATTTACCCCCTTACTAAATTCTAAATTCCACAAAATTAAAGAAATTTGTACATTTGAAGGAACTCCACCTTCTCAGCTGGCTGAGGCTGCTCTTTGAACAGGACCTCAACTGGTCGTGAGACCTGGAGCCAAAAGACACCTGGTAATGTATATTACCTTGTGACTCTGCCAAGCTAAATTCCTTCCTGTAGTCACTATGTTTTGGACTCCAAAATCCGGTTCTTGGGCTTACATTTTAAATGTTCCTTTTTTCCTGGAAGTATGCAACCCCAAGCGAGAATGTAGCAAAGGCCCTTCGTTTCTTTGTTTGGGTTTACATTGCGCTGGTTCTCTTCAGTTGTAGGCTTCCTGTTGACTTCTAAAGATTCTTATGGCTGTTTCATTGGATCCTCGGGATTCTTATGTAAGTCTGCTGAAACCTTTTGGGACTTGGTAGAATTCCCAAATGTTTCCACATCCTTCTTTCTGGTAGAGCCACACCCCTATAGACATTACAGGCAAATGTCATCCAATGGAATTCTGCAAATGATAGATTTGCTGACAGTGTTGAGGTCATTCTGACTCTGAGTGTTGTACAGCAAGGCCCAGAGAGAACAGGCCCCATTTACACACAGCACTTCAGCCTTCAGGGCCTCGCTCTTAAATACAGACAGGCAGCCAAACACCACCCAGCATTTGAGGAGAATCTCTAAGCAAAAAAGCCAAAGAGAACTACACACATTAAAAAGAACTTGGGCTGGGAACATAGCTCAGTTGGTAGAGTGTTTGCCTGACAAGCACAAGGCCCTGGGTTCAATCCCCAGCACCACACACAAAAAAAAGGGTTGGAAGAAATTGAAACCATGTAGGAAAAAAAATAAAAAAACAAAACAAAACTATGTCCTAAAAAAGATAAAACACCACATCTAAGAAACAAAAACAGAATAGTTTTTTTTTTTTTTTCAGTGCTGGGGATTGAACCCAGGGCCTTGTACATGCAAGGCAAGCATTCTACCAACTGAGCTACATCCCCAGCCCAGGATACTATTTATAAACATTAAAAAACAAAAGAAAGTATTCAAATAATTCGTTGGGAGACTTAATTCTAGAAATCTCTCAGAAAAAAAAACAAAAAGATAATGAGCAGTAGGAGTGAACAGATAGGAGGATCAGAAGAGGGTCAACGAGCAAACCACAGAAAACCAGAGAGAAGAGGAAGTCAAAGCCAAAGTCAACATCGGCCAGTGCCCCTCACACTTCAGGGGCAGCATGGAGTCTGTTCTGTTAATAGTGCTATTAATTCGCCACCGCCTTTCTTCACCTTCTTCCACCCACGTATGTAGACGGCAGTCTCCAGAAGGCTGCCTGATATGTGATTCTGAAGTCCTGTGTTTTCCCGTGATTTAAATTTTTCTTCCATCTAATTTCTAATTGATGAATATCAAATACTTGTTGTAATATCAACAAAAGCTCTGTAGGGGCTTCATTTATTTTTAAGACTTTGAGAACCGCTATTGCAGGTGATGATTTAATCTTGACTACTGCTAGGAAGTACACGTGGGTTTGAAGACTGCAGGCAGCACCCCAATGTCACCACATCACTGTTGCCCTCTCGTGCCTTTCTTTGAGCTCCCCACCAAGATCTACACTCGCCCAAGAACATCAGATAATTTACTGATGTCATAAGGGAAGAAGGTAAGGGGTCTATGTCCATCAGCATTTCACTTGAAAAATCTCCCCAGACCTGTTCCTTCTGATTCCCCTCCTCTCTCCACTTTTTCCCTTTGATGTCTCGGTGTCTTTATTTCTCTTTCACCTTCTTTCCTCTGTGGGGTTCACATCCATGATTCAACCAAACACAGATAGAAAATACTACAAGAAAAACTGAATCTTCACGGAATGTGAAGAGACAGTGCAGCTCCGGAGGAGTTGGGGGTGGAGGGACACTAGCCAAGCATTAACCTCCCAATAAATCCTTTCCTAATAACAATGGGCCGTAAAGGAAAGGAGCAAATACTGAACGCTGGGCCCTAAACTTTGACCTTTCCCAACTGCAAATTAGTCCTAAAATGGAGGCAGAGCAAATTTTGGAACTCTGGGAAACAATGGATCCCAGAGAAAGAAAAGCAGTGGACAACATTTGAGTACTCATCCCTCGGGATCTGAACTCTTCTCTCCCAGATAATAATGAGTTTCAACCTTTTTACAACTACCTTCGCTAAGTTAAAGTTTTAACCTGTACAATTAGCCCCTGACTGTCCAAGCTGCATGCATGGCTTCCAATGATTAAACCATTCTCATTGTACCCTATAAAACCAAAATCCTCTCTGTAACTGATGGCCATTTTCGCATCAGGAAAATGTGCCCCTACAGTGCCCGAGTCTGCAAATGAATAAAGGTGTCTCTGAATCCGATGAGGCCTGCATCCTGTCCTTTTGTGCTTACAAAAACCATTTAGTGTTCACATTGTATTAGGTTCACATTGTATCAGGCTGTGATACAGAAGTTCCCAAGAAGGTCCAAGATGATAAAGATAAAGAGCTCTTCTTCCAGGAGAAGACCAGCTTATAGTCCAGAACATGGATAAGGATTCTTTCCCTCTGGAGGGGTGGGGACCAGCAGTTACATATGAGACTGGAGCTTTCTAATTCCTCTCCCGTAGCACACCTTCTCAAGGTGCAGGTGCCATGTGGCACTCGCTGTGTCACCCTGTATGAAGGCTGGAACCAAAACAAGATGCTGCTCTGGCTGCTGCTTTTGACCCAGATGATAAACCATTTGTTTCTGACTCAAAGATACTCCCTTCCCCTACTTCTCTCCACAAAGATATCTGATACAATCCCCCCCCATTTATTTCCATACAGAAGACTGGGTAGTTTATAAGGGAAAGCAGTCTTTTGGGCTTATGTTTCTGGAGGCCGGCATCCCCTTGGCTTCTGGAGAGGGCCTCATGCTGTGTCTAAAATGGTGGAAAAGTGGAAAGAAAGTGAGCCTGTGGAAGAGAGAGCAAGAGGAGCCAGGGGCACTTAGAACACCCTGTTCTTGCCAGAATGAGAGGCAGGTTCTTGCCGCAACAGAGGCATCAGTATCTCTTAAGAGCCTACTCACCTCTTAAAGACCCACCTCCCAACATCACTGCAATGGCAAATGTCAATTGAGTTTCAGATGGGACCAACCATATTCAAACCATGACAAAGGACTATCTATCTGGAAGGTTAGGGTAGAATTTAGAATCCGAATCCTATCACCACCCCTCCTTTCCTTCATGGTTTTACATGATAGAGAAACCAGACCACCAGCCAAATGGAAATCCAGATCAGCTGTCTCCTTGGTTGGCAAAGCATATCACTGCAGTTCTCTCTGGTGCTGGTCTGGTGGGACATGGCAGTGGGGTCACTTCCTAGCTTCCTGAGTTGAAAATATCTGCCTGGCTTATAGCACAGGGCTGATAAGATTTCACTCACTCCTCATTCTCCATCACAGGCAAAGAAACCAGAAAAGAGAAGGAATGGTGTCCTGCAAGCCTGAAGGCAGAGGCAGCCAGCTGCCTTTCAACACAGTGACTCTGTGCACATTGTTATCTCCCTGCAAAACATGGTCCAACGAGTTTCACAGGTCTTTACTAATCACCTTATTCTGTGTCCTCCACATGGACAGGCAGAGGCCAGATATGTCTTTTTCTGATATCCCTTGCAATCGGCATTTTTCATTTTGACTCCCAGTAGCTAAACACACTTCCTGTTTGGAGAAAATTCCAAAAGATTGTCTCAAGTGTGAGCAAGTAGTTCCTTCCCAGCTCCCTCATCTCTAGCGTTTGGACACGAGACCTTGCAATCAGATGCTCCTACCTAAGACCTCGAGTCTGGAGTAACAGAGAAGCAAATGGCAGTTTAGACTCTTTCCAGAGGTGGTGGAGAAAGCAATAAGAGCAGAATCCAATGTCCAGTGGTAACTGTGCCAATGACAGAAGCCATTGAGTATTAAGCACACTCTTCCTGTGTATCGATTCGGTGTCTATTTCTGGCTAATTCCCCGTGGTTCCTGCTCATGTTCCTGTTCATTCTTCAGCTTTTTCATCAATTTTGTGAGCCATCCAATAACCTTTCAGTCAAGTCTTTTTCTCTCCAACTAACCAGAATTAGTCCTTGTTGTTTTGGAACCGGGATATTTGGCTAGAACATCACATCTTATGTGCAGAAGTTACTTTTTCTATGGAGACAAAGAGATGAGGAAGAGGGTTGCCCACCTCTAGCCCAGACATTTCTGCCATCCTGACATTTGTGGTAAACATTTCACAGCTTTGCCCTATAGTCCTACCACCTGTGCCCAGGACGTAGTCGGGAGAATGAGGACCATGATACAAAATATGGCGCCTCTCCATCAACACGGTTTCCCTTTAAAAGAAGCACTAACATCTTGTCATAACCAGGTTACCTATGCAACAACTTCCTAGATGACAATTCTGATGCAGACCATCCTATTCCTCTGCTTTCAACATTTCTCTTTACTTTTATGACATAACAGTTTTGTATATTTAACATATGAAATATATCTAACATATAAATGCAGTAGACATTAATTATGAGCATAAAAATGAAATGAAAACTCTGAATTCACACCTATCTGAAGAGCAGCACCAAGAATGATGGAGCTACCACTGGGCATGGTGACATACACCTATAATCTCAGTGACTCAGGAGGCTGAGGCAGGAGGATTGCAAATTTGAGGCCAGCCTGAGCAACTTGGTAAGACTTGTCTCAAAGTAAAAAATAAAAAGGACTGGGCATGTGGCTCAGTGGGAGAGCTCCCCTGGGTTCAATCCCCAGTTCTGAAAAAAAACAATGATAGGCATACCTGTGTGATACTCCTGAATGTCATACCTCTGCCTCCATTTGTGTTTATCATGCCTTTTTAAAAGCAAGTTTATTATGAAATATAACCAACATGTGATAAATGCCCCAAACATAAATACTCATCTTAATAAATCTTCTCAAAGGGAAAATGTACACAAACATTATCCGCCTCATTTTCGTTACTCCCAGAACCCCTCTCCCTCTAGATCCCAACTGTTTGTCCCCTCTTGGTCATAAACTTCCCACCAGAGGTGTCTACTCTCCTGACTTGGGGCATAATTAGTTCTTTGAATTTCTCTATTGTTCTGCCACTTGTGTATGTACCGATAAACAACATAATGCTATTCAGCCTGATGTTGAACTTTAGAGGATGAGTCATCGTGTGTGTATTCCTTTGTGCCTTACTGTCTTCACTCAATATTATGTCCAGGAGATTCATCCGTGCTGTTGACTGGAGGTGCAGTTTGTTTGATTGTCCTGTAAGGATCCTATAGTAGGAATATACCATGATTTATTTGCTTATTCTACCATAGATGGATTCTGGGTTGTGTTCAGGGTGGTGACAATAATGAACAATGCCGTTTTGAATATCTGATGTAGACATTGAGGGCATCTGCAAGGGCATCTACCTAGCCATGGAATAATGGGCATGGAATATGTGTTATCTTTAACGTCACTAGATAACACCGAACTCTTTTCCAGAGTGAATGCACTGATTCACCACCTGCAGTCTGCAGAGTTTCTGCGGCACTAATTCCCTCCCCAACAATAGGTGTCACCTGTCTAATTTTAGCCAGATGGGAGAATAGCTAACGGTGTCTTACTGTGCTTGTTTATAATTTTCATTATAAACATATTTGCATAGCTTATTGGCCATTTTATTTTTTCTTTGGTCAAGTCCCTGCTTGCTTTCTCTATGTGATTGTCTCTGATGGATTTGAAGTTTTCATATATTCTGGAGGCTAATCCTTATTATATGTGTGGCAAATATCTTCTCCCACTCTGTACTTTCTGTTTTTTTTTTTTGCTTCTTTTGTGCAATCTTTTAATGAACAAAAGTTTTTTATTTTAATGTCATCAAATGTATCAATCGTTTCATTTATGGTTGGTATTTTTTTTCAGTACTAGAGATTTACTCAGGGTCCTTAATCACTGAGCCACATCCCCATCCCTTTATTATTATTATTTTTTATGTTGAGACAGGGTCTCACTAAGTTCTGAGGGCTTTGGTAAATTACTCAGGCTGGCCTCAAACTTTCAATCCTCCTGCCTCTGCCTCCCAAGTTACTGGGATTACAGCGTGCATCACTACACCTGATTTGTGGCTGATCATTTTGATATCTAGTTTTAAAATTATTTGTCTATCTTTTGGGTAAGGATAATCCCTATACCAGTTTTTAAAAGTTTTAAGTGCTTTCACATTGAGGTTTAACAATGAGTTTTGCATATGGAATATACTGTGGTTTGAATGTGTGATCCTGGCATTCATGGGATAGGCAAAGCCCAGTGCCACTCTGTTGAATGATAGAAGCTTTATGAGGTGGTCAGGCCACCAGGGTCTTGCCTTTATCAGTGGATTAATGCCATTCTCTTAGGAATGGGATAGTTATCATGAGAGCGGATTCCTGATAAAAAGGTTTTTGTTTATTTTTTTTAATTGGGTCTGGGGATTGAACCCAGGGGAATTTGTCACTGAGCTACGTTCCCAGCCCTTTTTATTTTTAATTTTCATTTTGATACAGGGTATTGCTAAATTACTCAGGACTTTGTCAAGTTAATGGGGCTGGCCTTGAACTTTCGATCCTCTGTCTCAGCCTCCCAAATTCCTGGGATTACAAGTGTGCACCACCATATCCAGAGCTGATAAAAAGATTTTTGACCTCTTCCCTGGATCTCCCTCACATGTGCTCTTTTGTCCTCCCACCTTCTGCCATGGAGTAACTCAGCAAAAAATGCCCTCTCCAGATGCAGGCTCCATAACTTGGGGCTTTTTTTTTTTTTTTTTTTTTTTTTTTTAGTTGTAGATGGACATAATACCTTTATTTTGTTTATTTAGTTTTTTTATGTGGTGCTGGGGATAAAACGCAGTGCCTCACACATGCTAGGCAAGCGCCCTCTACCACTGAGCCACAACCCCAGCCCAACCTTGGGCTTTTCAGCCTCTATAACAGTAAGGCATAAATTTCTGTTCTTTTAAAATTATTCAGTCTTAAATATTCCGTTTTAGCAGCACAAAATGGACTGAGACAGTGAGAGATAGGGAAAAAAATATTTTTCCATCTGGATACCCAACTGTCCCAGCAGCATTTATTAAAAAGCCCGTGTTTTCCCTCCTGCATCTCTCTCACGTACAAAAGTGTCTGTATATGTGTGGGTCTGTTTTTTCAGTCTCTATTCTGTTCCATTGGTCTCTTTGCATTATCATGCCAATACCATGCCGTTTTAATTACTGTAATTTAAATAAATCTTGAGATTTTATAAAGCAAGTTCTCCTAATGCCTTGACAATATTACATTTCCATATAAAATTTTATTATTATTAGCTGCGTGGGGTGGCACCTTCCTATAATCCCAAGGATCTTTATCAGTATCTTTATCATCTCCATAAACAATACAAAAGCTTTTCAACTTTGCCTGGTCATTTAAAATAGTCTCTTGTTTGTTGAAAAATACATAACGTCCTGTCCACCAGGGTGTGAGGTAAGAGGATCCCAAGTTCAAGGCCAGTTCAGTCACTTAATGAGGCCTTAAACAACTTAGCAAGACCCTGTCTTAAAATAAAAAATAAAAGGGACTGGGGATGGAACTTTACGGTAAAAGCACCCCTGAGTTAAATTCTGAGCACCCCGGCCACCTCCCAACTGTTATTACTGTGTTTTGGGTACTGGGGACTGAACCCAGGGTTGCTTTTACCACTGATTACATCCCCAGTCTTTTCTTCTTTTCTTTTCTCTTTTCTTTTCTTTTCTTTTCCTTTCTTTTCTCTTTTCTTTTTTCTTATTGTGAGACAGGATCTTACTAAGTTACTGAGGCTGGCCTCGAATTTGTAATCCTTATGCCTCAGTGCCCCCTACCCTCACCCCATACTACCTCCACCCCTGTACCCCAGTCTCTGAAATTACAGGTGTGCACTATCATGCCCAACCCAAATAAGATTTTAATCTGGGGTTGATAATATAGTTCAACGGTAGAGAGCTTGCTTAGCTTCTGTGAGTCCCTGGGTCCAATACTCAGCACAGCAAAATAATAAAATAAAATAAAATAATAAAATAAAATAAAATAAAATAAAATAAAATAAAATAAAATAAAATAAATAAAATAAAATAAAATTTAAAAAACCTGTTTGGCAAGTTCCACAAAAACAAAACAAACAACAAAAACCATCTGATGAAAATTTATTGGTATTGCATAAGATTTATAAATTAATTTGTGGAGAACTGATATCTTACCATGTTGGTTCTTTCAACCCACCAACTCTGTAGTTGTCCAATTACTAGGTTTTCTTTAATATCATCCAATACAGTTCTATAAATCTCTACACAGAATTGGAACATTAGCACAAAGGTCATGTAATTATGCATATGCACTTAAATGTTTTTTTTTTCTGGTGAATGGAAATGTTCATCATCATTAAAGGTTTTTATCTCTAGTTATGCTTTTTGATATCCATATGGATATACTAACTGTAGTAGTTTCCAATTGCTGCTATAACAAATTACCATGCATTTAGTGACTTAAAACAACATAAATTTGTTATATTAGTTCTGTAGGTCAAAACCTTACACAGGTCTCACTTGGATAAAATCAAGGAATAATCCAATTTCTTGCTTTTTATAGATTCTAGAGGCTAGCTTCCTCCATATTTAAAGCCTAAAACATTTGGGCCTACCCACATAATCCGTAATAATTTCATCTCAAGATCCCTAAATTAAACAAGAAAAAAAATATTTCTAAGTCAATCACACTTGCAAAGTCCCTTTGCCAAGGAAGATACAGATCCCCAGGTTCTGAAAAACAGGATAAGGACATCTTTGCATGGGGGAATGGGATGCAATATTCTATCTCACTATCTTTATTTTGGGCAATATTTTCATGTTATATCTTATTTCTCATTTTACTTTCAACCTTCTGCACTTTTACTTTATAGCAGTGTCCTCTAAGAAGCATATATATATATGACAATCTTTTTCTCTTAACTGCAGTATTTAGCTAATTTATCTTTTATGCAACTACTAATGTCTTTGGGTTTAAATGACCTTCTTATCTGTGCTTCCAGTTGGTTCCTCAGTTGTCTGTTTGTTTGTTTCTTTCTTTTTCTTCCTCTTTCCTTACCTTTTTCAGGTTTATAATTTTTTAGGCCATTCTAATATGCCCCCCAGTTTTCTGAACATTATACATTTTGTTTCCATTTCCTCAGTGGTTGCCATAGAAATTACAACATGAGTCATTAATTTATCAAAGTCCAATCTTGATGTGTGTATGTGTGTGTACTGCAGATTCAACCCAGAGCCTCATTCAGGCTAATCACTAAGATACATCCCCAACCCTTTTTAACTTTTATTGGGATAGGGTCTCTGCTAAGTTGCCCTGTCTGGCCTCAAACTTGTGATCCCCTCGCCTCAGCTACCTCCCGAGTAGCTGGTATTACAGATGCACACCACTGTGCCCAGCTCAAATCCAATATTAATCAGTATCTTTATCATCTCCATAAACAATACAAAAGCTTTTCAACTTTGCCTGGTCATTTAAAATAGTCTCTTGTTCACTGAAAAATACATATAACCCTGTCCACCATCACAGCTCATACATAATAGTTTCATTGCCCTAAACATCTCTGGTGCTCCACCAATTCATTCTGTTACTGGAGATGGAATCTTTTGGCATGGAAACAATAGAAATGAGACTGAGCCAAGTATTGTGATCACACACAAGCAAGGCTTTCACTGTGGCCTCAGCTGAAGGGAGACAGCACTAACAGGGATAGGGAATCAGGCTGCTCTCCAGACAAAGTGAGATGTAAACTTTTTATCAACTTGCTGGGGTGGCTAAAGTCTGGTCAGGGACGCTATTCCAAAAGATGTTTCTTTTTGCATGAGACACGGGTCACCAAGCAGTCACAGTCACCTTGTCCTGGGAATTGTTGAGTTACCACTATCCTGTTAGGGCTGAAGGGCTTGAGGTGCTTTGGCTGCTGCTGCTGCTGCAAGCCTAAGGGTGGGATAAAAGAAAACACAGCCCAGCTCGAACAGGCAATCAACATGTCTACATGCAGAGCTCAGTAGAGTGTGACCCAAAGGTTAAGATAGCAAAGGGAATAGACATAATATGAAGACAGAGATGCCAAGTCTTTTCATCTCAGTTCAGTCACCTGACAGACAACTGCAGGCCCAAGCAAAGAGTCAATGTTTTCAGCAAATGTACCCTTCAGGTTCCTGAAGAGTAACCTACCCAATGCTTATCATCATGAACTACATTACAGAGGTGTTAGCAACAGCAAAGCTAGTGTGAAACTAGCAACACAGCCCAGCTGCTGTGTTGGTGTGACCACCAAAATTAGTGATTTTTAAGCTAAGAACAATTTCACCTCAGGAACAATTTCACCTTGTGCAAAAATTCTGCTTCTGTGGTTTTATCATGGTCTCATTGAAAGAACACAGGGCCAGGAAGAAAAGAAAACATAAAGCCATGATACAAAGGGTAATAGTTTATCACGTTTAGGGCTTATTTTGTTGTTCTAGCTTTTTGCCTCATCATGGTAGTCCCTGACTTATCACCACCTGTCTTTTAAAGTTTGTGGTCTAGTTGGGGAGAGAAATAACATGACTAAATATGAAATTACTGTGAATTATATGATGAAAAGTATTTGGAGGCCATAGTAGGGATTCATTCCACAAATTCAGGAAACTTCCCTTGAGAAAGTGACTACAGAATTTAGATCAGAAGGAAGGCAGGGATGGGATTGTTCCAGGCAAAGGGAACAGCATGTGCAATCTGTGGTAGAAAAGAGCCTTGCTCACTGGGAGACCCAAGATTAACCTGGTGTGACTACAGAAAGCATGGTGTGATGTGAGACTGAAGAGGGAGGGAGGAGCCAGACTAGGCAGGTTATGTAGGCCACATTAAATATGTCACACTTTACCTTAAGTGTCACTAAAAGTTATTTAGGTGTTTTAAGGAGATAGGGTGGAGGAAGTAGTAGACATGAACAAAGTTGTATTTGGAAAAGATCACTCTGTACTGTACAGAACAAATGGGGGTTGGGCCTAAGTGACTGTAAGAAGATACACTGAGCTTTAAATTGATTTCCAACTGCATTTGAACCTCCTACTTTTCCATTAAGTAGATTATATGGGAAAAAAAACAATCAGTTGAATGAATGAAGCTTTTAGATGATTGTTTTGCAAAACAGTTCATTTATATCTTTTGCAAAAAAGTATTTTTTTTCTCTGATAACAATGTGCAATTTTGGCCCATCAACTTGCTCTTTAAAGTCAAAAAGATAAAGCAACAGGATCTCCATGTTTCAAATCTACTTCTTCCCTGAGCCTCAGTCTCTGAATCTAGTTATCTACTCAGTCCCTCCACTTGGGCATCTAATAAAGATTTCCAAGTCAATAAATACAAAACTCCTGACTTCTACCTTCAAAATCATTTCTTCTATAATTCGTTCTTCCAAGTTATTCTAATGCCTCTTTTACTTCACATTTGGACTCAATACTATAGCTACAAATCTTACAGTTCTAAAATATTTTGAGTTCAATTCAATTTTCATCCCTTCAATTGCTACTTCTCTCTGGTCCAAACCATTATTACTATGACCTAGATTATTGTAATAATTTCCTATCTGATATCACTTTTCACCAACTAATACATGCTTATTTTCTTTTGGCTGCTTTTATATAATTTCTGGGCAACTGAGGACTTTTGTCTCTTTCAGTGCCATACACCCTAGTGCAACTTTGAAGATACTCATAAATACCTGTTGAAGTGAATGCTTTTTTTTTTTTCTGGCACTGGGGGAATTGAACCTAGGGGCGCTCTACCACAGAGCTACAGTCCCAGCCATTTTTATTTTTGAGACAGTCTGGCTAAGTTGCTAAGGTTTCTGGGCTGGATGGGAAGCCAAGTAGGCGTCAATTACTCTCATCTAAAACAGTAGGCTACTTGGGCCTGTGTCCTGGGGTAAAAATAAGGAGACTGGAAGAAGCCAAAAGTATGCAAGAGAAAGAAAGCATAATCGTTTTGATCCAACATGGAGGCAGTGGTTATAGAAAAGCCAACGGCCAGTTACAACGAAGCACCCAGCGTCTGAAACAGCAGATCCGGCCACGGGTGGCCAAGGGCCACACTGACCTAATCCAATATGGCGCCGGAGGATACCAGAAGCGCGGCGGAGGCGGGGATCTCCCTGATCCAAGATGGCGGTGCGACTGAGGAGAGCCAAAGGGAGGGAGTGCCAGGAGCGTCTCTGCCCTTACTCAAGATGGCCGCCCCGTGGGCGCTGTCCCGGCTCCGCCCCGCGCCCGGCCCCGCCCCTCTTATCCCTCCCTCCGCCCCCTCGTCCTGCCGAGTCGGGTCCGAGGTGCTCGCGCAGGGAGAGCAAGCTGCGGGCACTTGATATGGCGGCAGCAGCGGCGACTGCAGCGACGAAAGGGAATGGGGGCGGCGGTGGCCGGGTCGGGGCGGGCGAAGCCGGCGGCACGCGGAAGAAGAAGGGCCCGGGGCCTCTGGCCACGGCGTACCTGGTCATCTACAATGTGGTGATGACCGCGGGGTGAGGCTGGGGCTTGGGGCGGCGGAGAGCTAGCCTGGCTGGGAGGGAGCTCTGCGGCTGGCGGCCCGCGCGCGCAGTGCAGCCGAGTGGCCGGTGGCCGGTGCCCGGAACCCGCACCTGGGCGCAGAGGGCGGCTGGGCGCCGCTTCGGCCCCGGTCCCTGCCCGCGAGCTTCTGCCGGCGTGGGGGGCGCCGAATTCCCGGGCGCGGGAGACGCGGACTCGGAGGGGACGCGCGGAGGGGCTGCTCGGGCGCCGGCTCCGGAGGGCCTCGCGGGGACCGGCGGGCCCGCCACAGGTGCGGGTCTGGGGGCGGCGGGCTGGCATCCCACGACGCGGAGGACAGCCCAGCCGTCCAGTCACGCACGGTGAGCTGTGCCAGGCCAGGGGAGTGGAGGGAGCCTTGGCGGCAGTGACCATTCATTTAGGCGGCTGTTTTCAAAATGCAGGCTGGACTTTAATCTGAAAGGTAGTGGGAAAGCGTTCAAAGTTTTTGGCCACCTACATGAGCTTTAGATACGTGCTTTAGATGAGTTTAGATTTTTCAGGCTGGATTGGGGTTGGGGTGGGGAAGAACTTGGGGAGTGGAAAGCAGAGTTACTGGGGAAGGGGAGAATAGACCCCTTGTGTTGCCTTCGTTTTGGTCCATTTCTTACCAGGTTTTTAGTTCTAGTTCTGACGTTAGCCCTGTGACTTTGAATGAATCGCCGTCATTCTTTAGGCCTCCAGTTTTTCCTTTAAAAATTCTCAAGAGCTAGAGAGTTGGGCTAGGTGATCTTAAGGGTTCCTTCAGCTCTGCAGTTCTTTGATCCCATGGTTTTGGTTAGGAGGATTACAGGATCAGGCTATTTGTTATGAATTTTTAAATTGTATACATTTGTAAAAAGAAATCCTTAAAATTTTATTATGAAAATGTTCAAGCATACAGAAAAGTTTAGGGAACTGTACAGTGAACATCCGATCTAAATTCATTTTTAGAGTTAGGTAATACATTGGCAGAGTTCAAAATTCAGAATATATACAGAGGCACACAATGAAAATCTTCCAACTTTTCTTTCCACAGACCCCTTTCCTGGAGGCACCTAATTGTGTGTCTTTCAGATGCTGATACCAGCACATGCCTATATATATTTACACAAATACTAATATATACTTATTGTTTAGTATTTTGATTTTTTTCATGAAAAAATAATATTACTTGGGAGGAACATAGGCTTATGGCTAGTATTTAAAATGGTAGGTGTTGAGAGGTCGTAGAACTTGTTAGTAAAGAACATTTTTCTCTTGACTCACAGGTCAATGAAGAACTAATTTTTTTTCACATAAGTGGTCACGTGTTGATTTTTACAAGAACATTCAGGAATCTGTTGTGTGTGTGTGTGTCTGTGTGTGTAAGTAAAATTCTTGTCCTAGCAAGGGCATGGACAGATAAGAGCATTGCCCTGGAGAAAAATTTTAAGGTATGCTGGAGAAGAAAAAAAGGAGCCTTTATTTCTGGGTGGTGAACTTAAAGAGAATGAGGTGGGGTGTATAGAGTGGTGTCTTAAGTAAGGAAAAGGATTTGAGATTGTGAGAATAAAGTAAGACTTTAATATACTGCCAGTAAATTAGAGCAGTAATTATTATTGCCAAGGGTGGGCCAGTTAAACTGTTAAATTTATTTCTTCTTTTATAAACTCTTATTTGATATTCCTGTATAATAATTTGTAGAAATAACATAGACCACATACCCCATGGCCTAGTTAAGATTGTACATTTCAGTACAATGCATTCTATAAGGCTTGCCTTAAAATATAAGGTCACTTGTTTCAGAATAAAACTTAACAAATAAAAAATTACAAGACCTAACATTTATTTTTGAGAAGGAAAATAGAGCATAAATGTAGCATTCATATCGTTATGCCTGAGCATTCCCATTTTGTGTTTTTTAAATCAAAAAGCCTATTGCTTTGTCTTTTCTGAGTTGGTTTTGGGAAATTCAGCTAAAGTATTTATTTTTAAAAAACAATCTTTTATTCTTATTTAATTTGCATTTTTAAAAATAAGCTTTAAGATATGGGAATGTTCCAGTGAAAAACTTGTAAAAATAACATAAACCATCTTCTCTCCATTCTGATACTCTTAACTCCATAGGCATCTAAAATTTTCCTTAAACAGTTTTTTTTCCCTCTTGTATTAGGCTTTCTGGAACCTATTTATTTATTTATTTATTTATTTATACAAAGACCATATTAATCCCTTCATTTTGGTCTTGTTCTCAACAAACAAGTTTATCAAAAAGTCAGGTGTCAGGCATTGATGGTACGATACTGTTGGTGGTACAACACTTCTGTGCATTACAACTTGTCATTTGAGAACTGTATTCAGTGTGTCACCTTTCTATCACTATAACAAATGCCTGAGATAATCAGCTTATAAAGATAAAAGGTTTAAATTTTGACTCAGTTTTGGAGGTTAGTCCACGATCATATTGCCTTATTGATTTGGGCCTGTGATGAGGTAACACATAGTGTGAGTGCATGGTGGAGCAAAACTGCTCACCTCACGGCCAAGGAACCAGAGAGACCAAGAAAGGGCCAGAGTCCCACAGTCCCCTGGAGGCACACACCCAGAGTGACCTAAATACCTCCTTCTAAGCCTGACCTCTTAGCACTTCCACCACCTCCCAATAGTGCCACCCTGGGATCAATCCTTTAACACCTGGGCCTTTGGGTACACTTAAGATCCAAACTGCTGGGTGCGGTGGCGCACACCTGTAATCTCAGCACTTGGGAGGCTAAGGCAGGATCAAAACCAGCCTCAGCAACTTAGTGAGGCCCTAAGCAACTCAGTGAGACCCTGTCTCTAAATAAAATATAAAATAGGGCTGGGGATGTGGCTCAGTGGTGGAGTGCCCCTGGGTTCAATCCCCAGCACCAAAAAAAAAAAAAAAAAGAAGATCCAAACCACAGCGTTAGATAAATCCAGGATCACTGGTTCTTGAGGTCACTTTAGCAAGTTCTGTTATTGCCATGTGTTTCTATTTTCTTAAATCCTACTTACCCCATCCCATTACTTTTTTCTTTTAATAGGTGGTTGGTTATAGCAGTTGGTTTGGTCAGAGCATACCTGGCTAAGGGGAGCTACCATAGCCTTTATTATTCAATTGAAAAGCCTTTGAAATTCTTCCAAACTGGAGCCTTACTGGAGGTAGGTTTGAGATTTGCTGTTACTGATTTTGATTGTTATAAAGTAGAAAGCATGGTACTAAATTAGATTAAAGTAGCTATATCTCTGTTGGATTTGGTTGAAGTTCTGTCTTAGCATGATGATACTTGACTCTCTTTTTATTGTTTTAGATAAGGTAAAATCATTTAATTAGTGTTACTTGGCATATATTTTATATTCAACTATTATTATGTTTATTTTATTTGAATTATTAAAATTCTAGGAATATTGGGAAACTTAGATACTTATAGGAGCCATACGATGAAAAGGGCATATAGGGTGTTAGTAGTAGCAGAGATGAGAGAGAATAGGGCCTAGCTCGAGACAGCCAAATTAAAAAATAATTAACATTGATTCCCCAGTATAAAGGGCAATATAAGTTTTGGCAAACTCAGAGACTTTCAGGGGCTGTGTAATGGAAATAGTGAAGTTATATACTTAGCCTTGTCTTATTTCCTGGTGTAAGTATAAATCAGAATTTTTGAGTTACCCATGACAAAAACCCAGTTCAAACTAAGCAAATTTAGCAAGAAATGACTGTACTGGTTTCTGTCTCTGGTGAAGATATAGGGTTGTCTTAAAAGATGAAAGGCCAGCTCAGGGTTGAGAATCAAAGATTTGGCATCGCCAGACCCTCTTTTTCTGCTTTTCTCTATTTCTCTGTGAATGCTGGTTTCAGGTCCTACTTTAGACAGTTTCTCCACATGGTAGGAAGCAGAGAGGAAGTTCATTTTTCACAACATGTGTGTCACACAGAGTTCTGGAAGACTCTGGGTTGGCCCTACTTTTACCAACTTAAACTCTTGCCAGTGATGTGCAATACTTGATTAGCCAGGCTTAGGAAACATACCCAGCTTTCGGGTCAAGGGACGATAGATTTTGTTAATGGAAAAGGGGGTATAGGGACATCTTTGTGTACACAAAATCAGTAACTGCCATAGTTCATTGTGGTGAAAAATCTTTCGATTATAGGGAAGATCCAGTACTCAGTTTCACTTTCCTTAGCCTCTAGGGCAAGCCCATCATGACAATATACCTCAGTGGCAATTTTTGGAATCTGAACCATGAAATGATATTTAAGAAAAAAAAATCATTTACTTCCATAAAATCAGATGTGATTCAAAAGCAGTTTCACCCTCAGTTTCAAAAGCAGAAAGCAGTAGCTTCTGTTTTTTTCTCCTGGAAAGCAGAGGGGTTTCAGGACTGCCCATAACCACACATTTCAGGTGGGTGGTGTGATGAAATGAGTTTCCAGTGGAGGATCCTGAGTACCCTTTCTCTAACTCTGCTGGTTTTACCAACTCTCTCTGTGAATTTGGGCAACTCTTTTATTTTTTATCTATCTTTCTTATTTGAAACAGAATTAGGTTAAAACAGATTTCTAAACAGTTTTCTGCCCTAACAGTTTTATTTGTTTGCAGTACTGGGGATTGAACCCAGGGGTGCTACATTCCCAGCACTTTTTATTTTTAATTTTGAAACAGGGTCTCACTAAGTTGTGATCCTCCCACCTCAGCCTCCTGAACTGCTTGATTAATTACAGTTGTGCCACCACCATGCCCAGCTCCCCTAACAGTTTGAGTCTAAGAAAACTAGCAATCCTAGTGTGAGCCATTTTTTTAAACTTACAGGCTTGAAATTTTTTTGAGAGGAGATAGTAGTAAATACAGAGGATTTTGTGTCTGAGAGGTTTGGCCAACACAGTTCCCTCAAGCCACAGGGAAGGAAATTTGGGGTCAAGATCATCAGAAATTGCCCCAGTACTGATGTATTATGGAGTTACATCCAACTGGAATGCTTCAATAATTTAAAGCGGATTCTGTCTCTTTAAAACTATGTAATATTAGAAATATAATTTTAAAGATTGAAGTATGTTTTAGGAAAGGAAGGGACATTAAACAGTGGGATAGAAAATCCACTTTAGGAACCAAATCTTAGACTTTGAAGGATTAGTGTATTCATCCCTATTGAATTTTTAATAGCGGTTTCAGACAATATTTTGGATTTTGGTTTTATATCTATTATCCCCACTAAGAACCAGTTAAGTGACAAATTCTGGGTTTGATTTTGGGAAAAGAACTGTTCATAAGGAAGTAAAGACTCCCAGCACTGTGTGGGGGGATTACTATTGCACTTGTGAGTGATGGCATAACCCCCAGACTGGGCAGCAGAGCAGGCTTCCTCAGGTGTACTTCCTGCGTGGTGGGTTAAGGAGTGTTTTGTCACCTACCAGACCTGCGTTGTACAATCTGTAGTTGTGTGCAGTGTTGGTTAATTACAAACAAGTTATTCTTAGGGAAATTATTAGTGCTTTATAATCACATTTACAGGAGGAGAATGTAAATCCAGGGAGTTCAACTGCTCATTTATATCTCTGAATGCTTGGATGTTAAATAAGTAGGTTCTATGGGAGTTGGCTTAAAAAGGAAACAGCAATTATTTGTTCTCAAGAAACTTCAAATTTTCTTAGGAAATTATAACATTTTGGTTTTAAAAGACTTATAACACCAAGCAATTACAATCGGCATGTAGTAATGTAATACACAAAGAAGTTTGCTTGCTTTCTGAGGAAATTAAATGATTTTTTGCAAAATGGATACAAAGATGGATTGAATTGGTGATACAGAGATGTAGATTTTCAATAAAATGAACACAGATTTAATTGTTTTCTGCATACTTATCCAAAAATGTCTTGAGTACTTTTTATAATAATTTTCTGAATTATTCCATGGGTAGTAATTTTAAATGTGTTTGAGTAGTAAGTGGTGTAGAGGTTGAGCCCTTGCTAAAAAGGAGCTTAAACTCTTGTTGTGTGGATGACTACATTAGGACTATTGGCTAGAGGTGACCTCAACTAATTTAAACAGCAAAAGGGATTTATTTTAAGTGCATAGGGAATCCCATAGAAGCCAAAGGCAGGGATATAGCTCAGGCTTAGGAAGGACCTAGAATTGGGGACTGCATCTCTACAGGGAACCCAGTCATTCTTACTCTTTTATCTCTACTGTTCTCTCTTTCTCTGTATCTGTTCTGTTATGTTCCTGAAGACTAGTTTTCTCAGTTTCTTAGTCTACATGGCAGATAATGGTAACAGCCAGATCTTCCGATTGTAGGTTCTCCAATCAGGAGGGCAGCTAGTTGGAAACAGAATTCTGCATTCCCAGTGAGGGGCTAAGGTGTATATTCCTGGGCCAGTCACCTATAGACAGGAGGAAGGTCACTGTAACAATACTGAAGGGTTGGAGGAAAAGGGCAGTTTTTAGAAAAGGGATGGTAGGTAAAAAAACCAAGACCGTTTTACCAAGGACTCACAAGATGCATGATACAAGGAAGATTATAATGATATTTATTTTTTGTTTTTGAGATCGGGTCTCACTGTGTTGCCCAGTCTGGCCTGGACTTCAAGTGACCCTGCTAACTCAGCCTCCTAAGTAGTTAGTTTTATGGGCATGTGCTACCACGCCCAGCTATGATATAATTTATAAGTTGACTTCAATACAATGTTGATAATCAGCATTGTGGGCCAATAGATAAAGTGAATAATGTATCATCTTTAGTTAGATCTTGAATAATCCTGAGGAGTAATTCATATAGGTGGCAGAAATACATTTTAAAATGCTGTTCACAGATAAATAAAGTGTAATGTATCCATACCATAAAAACAAAATACCTGGATGTTCCTCTTTTTGTCCATCTTTTTTATTAGTGCATTATAACATAATAATGGGATTTATTGTTACATGTTTGTACATGTACATGATATAATTTGGCCATTTTCATTCCCCAGTATTTCCCCATTCCCTTTTCTTTCTTTCTCCAGTGGTCCCTTTCCTCTACTTTATTGTTCTCCCTTGAATTTTCATGATAGCTGAACCTTAAGAACATGCTATGTAAAAGAAGGCAGACTCACAAAAACGAAAAAACCCAATTATATGATTCCATTTATATGAAATGTCCAGAATAGACAACTCCATAGAGAAAGTAGATTAGTGGTTACCAGGAGTTCTGGGGAGGGAAGAATGGGAGTGACTGCTAATGGGCACATACAGGATTTTTTTAAGGTGTTGAAAATGTTCTTGAAATAAATAGTGGTGATGGCCACCTAACCTTGTAAACATACAAAAAACCATTAAGTTGTACACTTTAAAAGGGTCAATTTTGTAGTATATAAATTATATCTCTCTTTTTTTTTAAATGGTATTTATCCAAGTGGGTGTGGTAGCACACACCTATAAAAATCCCAGCAATTCAGAGGTTGAGGCAGGAGGATTGCAAGTGTGAGGACAGCCTAGGAAATTTAGCAAGACCCTGTCTCAAAATAAAAAATAAAAATGTCTGGGGATGTAGCTCAGTGGTAGTACTCCCCTGGGTTCAATCCCCAGTACTGCCAAAATAAATAAATAATAAATAAATAAAATAAATGGTATTCATCCATAATGAGCTATGAATAAGTTTCCTTTTTACCTCTTTTTTTTTTTTTTTTGGATCCATGATAATCATTCATAAGATAGACTCTATCTTTCTAGCTTTGGTCAGTAGAGAGATTAAAAATTAGTAAGTTGATGCCACATTATGGCAGTTTAAATGATTTCTGAGTAAATTTGAATTTCTCAATGTCTTTGGTTACCATAAGACTAATTATAGCAAAAACACTTTCAAACACTCATGGTTGGCTATGCCTGTGTAATTGACATTGAGGATTCAGATGGGTTAAGGTTGTACTGCAAGGATATACCTGTTGAGACTAGTACAGATCATATTTTTTAATTTAAAAAAACATTTTTTTTAGTTGTCAAGGGACCTTTATTTTGTTTATTTGCGGTGCTGAGAATTGAACCCAGTGCCTCACACATGCTAGTCCTGTGCTTCACCACTGAGCCACAACCCCAGCCCCTGATACAGACCACTTTAATCTGTGTAGTAACCTCTGTCCATCTGGGAATGCCTGATGGGCCACTGGAACTCCCTTTCCTTTTCATTCCCTTCCAGATCCTTCTACTTCCTTATCTTCAAAAAAGAAAAAACACCCAGTCTCGTTTCTGATCTTTCCCTAGGGCTTATCTGAAATGGCAGAACTGGATCTGGAGGGCAGAGAAGGATAGCAAACCACTTTTGTCAGGTCTTCTAGCTGCACTAACGCTTTCTCAGCCCCATCTCTATTTTGATCAGAATCTTCATGCCTTATATCCCACTCTCTTCAAATCCTTAATGAAATAGGAAATTGATTCTAGATATTTCTCTAAAATTGAACAAAATCTTAAGTACTTGAAGTGTCCTTAAGAAGAAGAGGGCTCCCATCTGTCTCAAAGTTTTTCTGTCTCTGTGGTTCAACCTGGATTTTTTTTCCCCCCATGGAGATGTTAGGTGGTTAGGTTCTGAGATGTTAAAATAAAGTACTGTGTTTCAAGTTTGCTTCTGTGAACTGGTCTGAGGACATGATTGTCTACTATTTTTCCTCCTTGTGGAAGCATGCTAATTTCCTTCTTAAAATTATATATTAAGAAGGAACTTCTGAAACACAAGCTACATGCACTTGTTAGGTTACTTTTATTCCAAAGATTCCTTTTGAGAAAATAGATCTCTAAAAGAGATTTATGAAAAGCTAGCAAAGCAAATTATAGTAGAGACATGTAACACAAACTAGGACAATAAATCCCAGAAAAATCAGCTTACCAGTGTAAGGCTGGGTGTGGTGGCACACACCTATAATAATCCTAGTGATCAGGAGGCTGAGACAGGAGGATGGCCTCCTCCTGTGGCCTCAGCAGTTTATCAAAATCCTTAGCAACTTAGTGAGAATCTGTCTCAAAATAAAAAGGGCTTGAGGAGTAGCTTAGTGGTAGAGTACCCTTGGGTTCAATTCCTGATATCACAAACAAAACAATGTAGGAAGGTTGGGGATGTAGCTCAAATAAGTTCAGTTCCCAGTACTGCCGGAGGGTGGGGGACCGCGGGGGGAGGGTGCGGGGGGAGTGAGAACCAGAGGGGGAAAAATAAACCTGAGTGTAATTAGGAAGTGTCACATTAGAAGGGAAGAGGGAGCCTGTAGGAAATAGGAACCCACCCACACAAACCTCATTGCTTGACAACTCAAGCAAATAGAAGCAAATTGATATGGTGTTCAAAGAGGTGAGAGAGAGCTAATGACTGTAGAAAAGAATGTGCTGAAATTAAAAAAAGAAAGGACTAAAAATATCACTGGTGGCAGGAAAGAGTCACAGTGCACAAAATAGGTAAACCTAAAGATTTGGGAAAGTCAGGGGTTTCTTGTTGTAGATAGTCTCAGACCAAATAGATTACAGAGCAAAAGCCTTTGGGAAATTTTCAGAGTTCACCATCCGAAATATAAAAAGGACACTACAAACTTGGGAATGCCAGGCACAACCGAGATGCCATGTATTGGTGGACTAGGTGATGAATGCCTGAATGTCAGAACAAGAAGAAAAGGAAGCATATGGAAAAGTAGTGAAACTCAATAAATAATAATGCAGTGGAGCCAGCGTATCTTCAGAGCTGATTGAGAGTGTTGTTGCTTTCAAAAAATAAAGCTACCAGAAGTAGGAGTGGTTAGAATGTATAACTTATAAATAATTAGGGAGAAAGATTATAGAAAACATTTCTGAACTGAAATACCATCTCAGTGTGCTATTGAGTGTATATAGGTCCTACAGAGGTGTTCTTTGTCAAAAAAATTCTTTCCCTTTCTGGGTCCTGTTTGTTAAGTTCTTAAACCCAAAACAAAAATAACAATTTCCAAGCTGTGTGCATGGCATATACCTATAATCCCTGCTATTGTGGAGGCTGAGGCAGGAGAATGACAGGTTGGAGGCCAGCCCTGACAATTGAGCAAGATCCTCTCTCAAAATTAAAAGGTCTGGGGATGTAGATCAGTGGGAGAGGGTCTCTGGGTTCAATCCCCAAAACCATTTAAAAAAAAAATTCCAAAAGAAAAGATAAGATTTAGAAATGTAACATAAAAGCACCTTGAACCTTAAACTTAGACCTTCCTAGAAGGAGAAGAAAATCCTTGTGGAGTTGGAGAAATCATTAGGCTCCTGGATAACAGACTGCAATTTCCTAAAAATGGAGATGTTGTAAACACCTACAAAAGTAATGGAACTCTGAAAGAACTTTATCAGAGTATTTCACTATGATATAAATAGGTAAACTAAGTCATAAGACGAGCACAGTCCAGTAGAGCTTCCTGCAATGGTAGTATTCCAAATCTGTGCTGCAGTACCATAGCCATAGTCACTTGTGGTTGTTCAGCCCTTGACATGTGGCTGGTGGGACTAAGGAATTATGTTAAATTTTATTTTCATTTAAATTTAAATAGACACACATGACTAGTGGCTAATGCACTGGACATCATAACTTTAGACTATAATATAGGTTTCATGGTGTCCATATGAAATTTCATTAGATAAGATCAGATTTTGTCAGGGTAGAATGAAGTGGGAAGGAGGGTAAGCAAAGGAAGACAAACATAGCTACATTTTCTATGTTGCTCCAGAATTTTTAAACCTCTTAATTCATAAGTAAAAAATGATAAGAGTAATTAAAATATGTAGATGTTTTCAGATGAGGAAAATCAGTAGGAAAAAAATTGAAGTGTATTAGAAAAAGTATGGAACATATCAAACTGTTGCCAGTGCTTCTTTCTGTGGAATAGTGGAATTGTGTATTTAAAATAAAATATTATAGATAATAAAATGGAAAACAAAAGATAAATGAGGAAAACGAGATTAAAACAGTTTTCTAAAAAGGATAGTTTATCTTTTGATTAAACAAATAGTGTTTTATGTCTGCTATACAATCCTGTTAAAAAAGAGAATGGCAAGAGTAGTATCATAAACCTATAGGATGATAGAATAAGCACAAAGGCATTGTTTCTAATATTTATGTAGATTGATGAAATTTATCAAAATAAAGTATACTGGTGGTTACCGGTTTTAAAAAATCTAATAATCTGTTGCTTATAAGAGATCGACTTAAATTTATTGAGAGACAGTCCAATGTTATGACCAAGCATTAAGGAAAGCAGGACTGCCCAGTCCCACATAAGATAAAGTTGATTTCAGAGCAAACCAGAGAAACTCGAGTTCTCTTTGTCAAGTAGCAGGAAGAAGGGAGATACATGTTGGTGTAATCGACTGAGAAGTAAATAATTTTCTTAACAGAGAAACAAAATATGTAGAAAAACTGGTAGAAATGCTGCAGAAGCAATAATAGGATTGTACTTACTAGATGTCACAGTATATATAAAAAACACTGGGAGCAAGAAATTTGGGTACTGAGGCTTGGTTTGCCGTTGTTTATCCTTGTGACCTTGGCCTTAACCTCTTTGGACCTCAATTTAATATGTATAGTGAACACACTGCATTAAACTGGATTAAGTTTTTCCCCAGTCTTAAATTATGTGACATTTCAGCATTTTACTATTAGAATAAGAAAACTAAGCCAATAATGGATTAGTAAATTATGCCTATAGCTAGAAAGGTGAAATTAAGTAACAGAAGGAAATATTGATAATTAAAAAGAATTTCACCTGTTACTTCCTTTAAAAAAAATGAATGTGGAAGGATTTTGAAAACATGTTTGGTATCTCTCAGGGAGCGCAATAAATACTCTTTTTCTTATTTTAGTTCTGAACACTGAGAAATAACTCAAGGGAGAAGCGTAAGGATCCTAAGAATCACTTCTGTTAGTGTTGATATCTAAGCTGGAGGACAAGCTTTAGAGTGAGGCGAATGGGCTTGCTTACTGAAATCCAGAATTAGACTCACCACCCATTCTAGCCAAGGCGGCAGCCAGGGTAGCACCCTGAGAACTTGTGGTTCTCTATGGACCCTGTAGGGTGGAGCTGAATTGAGCACACCTCATTTGTTCTTCCCCAGTTTACCACTAAGATGAGTCATCATTCATTTCCCAAGGTAAAGAAGCTAAAGGATGGAGAAATACCAATAATATTTGATAGAAATTCCTCCTCATAGACACCAGAAGAGAGGGGAAAGGTATTTCCTGGCAATAAGAAGTACCATATGTTCATTGTAGAAAAAAACCCAGATTAATATAGAGAAGAAAATGCATATAGGTTAAAAGCTCACTGACTAAACATAACCACTGCTAACATTTTGATGTCTCTCCCTCAGGACATATTATAAAGTTAAGTTTTAAACAAAAATGAAATCAGATATTCATATAGTACAATAATTTCCAAAATGAATTCAATATCAATAATCATAACTCATATTAGTTATGGACCCATATATGGTAAAAATAAGTATGGTTGATGTGTCTTGTGGAGTTGCCTAGCTCAGTGATTTTCATCCTCTCTGGAAGTTCTCCTGGTGTTCAAGGCTAGACCTATAGCATCTACATCTCTATTCCCTGACTCTGCCTCTCAGGCCTCAACTAGCTGATCTTTTGGTGCACACCTGACCCAACCTAGGCTAATCAGATGTTTTCCTTCCAGAACTTTTAATTGTTATTGTTTTGTTTTTTGTTTTTTTGGTACCAGGGATTGAATCCAGGGACACTTAACCATTGAGCCACATCCCTAGCCCTTCTTTATATTTAGAGAAGGGTCTGGCTGAGTTGCTTAGGGCCTTGCTAAATTGCTGAGTTTGTCTTTGAACTTGAGATCCTCCTGCCTCAGCCTCCCAAGCTGTTTGGATTATGGCGTGAGCCATTATTCCCAGCTAAAACTTATTTTTAATGAAAACATTCTGATAGTTTTTGTTTAGGGTTTTTTAAAAGAAGACAGATAATCTAAAATTACCTAAAAAAGAGATGCTTTATGATAGAGGAGAGAGAATTAATAATCTTGTGCTCAGCTAAATTGCAGTACTCTGTTCCCGACCTTCCAGGTCACTCTGTTTAAAGTCAAACTAAACCTTGTGATTTTGATACCAGATAAAAGTATTGCTAGATGAGGCTTTCTAAAACCCCTGTCATTCAGTTATTGGAAAGACTATGCAGCTATTATAAATAAATGAATTGACATTTGAGTTTATTGTTTGTATCAGAGATTAAACCCAGGGGTACTTAACCACTGAGCCACATCCCCCACCCTTTCTATTTTTTTATTTTGAGATAGGGTCTTGACAAGTTTCTTAGGACCTCGCTAAGTTGCTGAGGCTGACTTTGAACTCTCAATCCTCCTGCCTCAGCCTCCCAAGCTACTGGGATTACAGGCATGCACTACCACGCCCAGCTGAATTTCTAATTGAAAGACAGATGGAGAATCATTGTACCCTATCACATCAAATCCTTGAAGTATAGAATAACAAAACACCACACACTTAACATGTTAACCCTCATGTTAGCATGCTGGGTACGATGAGTTCTTTACTCAGGATCTCATAAAACTGAAATCAAAGAGTCAGCCAGGCCAGCTTGTTTCTTATGTGGAGTGTCCAGAGAAATAATCTGTTTGCCAACTCATTCACATTATTGGCAGAATCCATTTCCTTATAGTCAGAGGTCTGAAGCCTGTTTTACCTTGCTGACTATTGGCTTGGAGGTTGCTCCCTGCCCCTCGGAGCTACTCTCAGTCCTTGCACATGGTCCCTTCTATCCCCAAAGCCAGTGATGGAGTGTTGAATCTTTCTTGTTCTTTGACTATATCTGATTTTCCCTTTTTACCACAGCCAGAAAAAACTGATTTTAAAGGGCTTGCCTGGTTGGGTCAGGTCCACCCACATAGTCTCCATACCTTCAAATCAGTTGACTTGAGACTCTTAATTACATTCACAAAAGCCCTACACTGTAGTGCCTAGATTGGTGTTTGAGTAGCCAAGGAACAATAATTTTGTGGAATCATTTTTAGAATTCTACCTACTACCACCATTGATAGGAAGAGAGAAGCTTAAGTGAGATACAGATATTGTCTCAAAATAATTTATTCACTCTGTACATTCTGTTCTGAAAGTATTATACCATTTTTAACTTGCATATTTAGTTGAAAATGATTTCAGTGATTTAGTGTTATGACTGCAAAAGCAATGAGACTGATTGAAAATTTGTAATATGAGATTTGAGATTTCTGTTTAGACTTCAATTATTAAATTAGTGGAGACACTTGATATGCAGAGATCTTATTGGTTTTTGTTAATATAGACTAATGATATTTCATATTATTGCCTCTGTGTGTAATGATAAGAAGTCATGGTTGTGAAATAGAAATTTTATTTTGGGGTAGTTGTAGTTTTTCATTTTATCCTAAAATTAGCCCCAGTCAGTTATGTACTGCTTTATTGCCTCTTACATCATGGTTTTTCTTTTCTTCTAATTCATCTTCTATTCCTTGTTGTGCCATTTAGAGGGTAAAGTCTCTAAGGTCTTTTTTTAGACTAGGCATTGATTATATATCTCAACAGGATTTCAAGATAAAAGGATAGATTTTCCATGATACTTTCTTGTATCCTACCCCCATGGCATGACTGAGATTATTTTAACACCACACTTTATAAATAAGTAAGATTGGGCAGGGGATATAGTTTAGTAGAACACTTCCCTAGCATGCATGAGGTCCTGGGTTTAATCCCTAGCACTGCAATAAATACATACAAACATAAATACATAAATCATAACTCATTGAAGATTATGTACTTCTTCAGTTCTCTACTTTGGTACATTTCCATTATTACTTAATATATTTTTTTGTACTGTTAGTCTGTACCTCTGCTTTTTTTATTCTCCTGTACTTGTCCAAAGTAGTTTCCAATAATTTTTTATTTTGAAATCCAAACTTACAACAAGTTGGTAATATACATCTGACTGCTTCATTATGTCTTTACATCCCCAAACATTTACATGTGGAAATATATATTTAAAAAATTAAATTGCTTTCTTTTTGTTTCTTCTTTATATATCAGGACATTTTAAAAAATCTTTTTTGTGTAGGTAGGTATAGCGTCTATGAATTTCATTTCAGGTTGGTAAAGGAGGCATTATTATAAGATACTATGATTTAAAGGGGGGATTCATTCTGATAGAGCTGAGACCTACTGTTCTGTCATGCACAGAAAACATGACAGCCCTAAATTGCCATCAGTCCCTTCCTGCAGTGTCCTGTGATTAATCAGCAATCTGGATGTCTTGCCACATAACACTGATAGAATAGGCACTGCCGTTTTTCTTCTTGTCTTGAAGGATGCTCTTCATGTAAGTCTTCATCTCTCATTTTAATCTAGGTTTATCTTTTACTTTTCCTCAACTTTGTAGTAGGAAGTTCAGCTTATCTTGTTAATATTTATGCATTTGAAGTTCTTCGTGGTGTCGTCTTCTGAAAAAGATTATATGATTTACAGCATGGTAATTCTCCTATTCTTCTCAGTTACCAGCAAATTTTTGCACCTTGATTTTTTTTTTAACCCAAGCTCTCTCCACCCCACCAAAAAATAAAATAAAAGCTTAGTGAAATAATAGTTTATGAGCACAGTCTCATCAGGCTTATTTTAGATAAGTCTTTTCAGATTCTAGCCTCTATAGATGTCTCATAAGTACTGTACAATGAAATGATATTATAGAAAAAGCAGTAGAGTAGGAAAAAACCTAGATTCTTGATCCTGATAATCATTGATTTGATTGCCTTTAACTGGTGATTCAGCTTTTCTGATCCTTCACTTTTTCATCTGCAAGTAGAAATATCTATCCTGTCTGTCTGCCAGGGTTATTGTTAGGATCAGACAGTTCAATGACTGTTAGAGAAATTGTGTCAAAATTCTAAAAGGCACTACAATTGCTGTTAGGTTTTATCATCTAGAAAATTTGTGGTCATTAAATCAATCTTGTAGATGGCTTCAAATTACTTTAAATTTTTTTTTTTTTTTTTTTTTTTTAACCACTATCACCAGAGCTGAAACAGTGGTAAATGAAGGATGAGGTGGAAGGGGTATTTGGAAGAAGCTACATAGCCATTGCCATTGAGATAGAATATATAGATGGCAATGTCACTCACAGATTGGAAGTAAAAACAGGGAAGACAGGCCCCAGGAAGATCAGCAGGGCTTGGAAATCAGTTGGGCTTGTGGGTGAGTTGAGGGTGAACCCAAAAGACTGTAGGCAGGTGATCACAAGGCAACACAGCATAGCAGAAATTTAGGAAGGAAAAGATGTGCTTCCCATTTAGTCCAGTCATGTCGAGCTGCTATTGTGATGTCCAGGGCAGTTTGTAATATGGACTTGGAGCTCAAAGGCACAGGGTGAAAAGTTGGACCAGGAAACACCTCTGCAGGGAGGTAATTGAATGAGGCAGGAAGAGGACTGAGGATGGATCTTCATAGAATAAATGTCTGCATTGAAGGGCCTGCCAGGTAAGAGGAGCCAACAAAGGCCCTTTATATGTGTGCTCCATAGTCTGTGACAGTTCTGTTCTGCAGAATGTGGGACATGGGAGATGTTGTACTCTAATTGCTTTTGTGAGTTTATGTATTATAAAAGAGGTCTTTGACATCTGACAAACCATAGAGTGAAGATGAAATCTTCCTTAGGATGATATTTCCCAAAGATACGCAGAGTAAAAATGAACAAACAAAAAATTAAGTAAGAATTTACATTTTGTTAAATAGTCTGTAGCAAAGTTTAACAATGAAATGTTTTTCAAAATCAGTATTGCTAGCAGGCGTATCTCTATTGCTGAAAGAACAGTTTATATGAAATAAAACTATAATATTGTAATTTTTTTACTAATTCTCTTTTCCCCTCTTTCCCCCCCTCTAGATTTTACATTGTGCTATAGGTAAGTAAGGAATTTTCCTCCTACTATGTACAGTCATTTGGGCCCTTTTTTTTTTTTAAAGTGATAAATGATTCTCTTTGAATATTTGATTCTTATTGAATATTGAAAGAAGGAAATCGTTTAATCACGTTGTATAAAAGTTTTCAAATTGGAATGGCTTCTGCTTTCTAAAATCATAAGTATTGTTTGGATGTTATCCCCAAATACTTATTTTTCACAGCTCTTTCTATCAATTTAAAAGAGTTGTCTCCAATATTCTTGGTGTAAGGATAATGAAGAAATACTTGGATGTTTATAAAAATGTGACTTGGGTCCTGATGCTGGGCTGTATTGGGAAGCCCTCTGTCAACACTTAAATGGCATAATCTTCCTTATCCTTAAAATAGGAGTACTGTTTGTATGCCTTCTTCCCAAATGAGCGTATAAAGGGTTTGTAATACAAATGTAAGGGCTGTGTACTAAAAGGTGATCCAATGTGTTTTCCTTTTTTTTTTGCAGTGCTGGGGATTGAACCCAGGGCTCCGTGCTTGCAAGGCCAGCACTTTACCAACTGAACTATATCCCCAGCCCTCCTTTTTCTTTTTGTTGGGAGGGGAGAGTCATCACATTTTGCCCTAGAAATGTGGCATAACTTCTAGTATGTTGCAGCTAGACCTGTCTAATTAAAAATCAGTTTGGGAAAGTTGACAGACCCCACAGAGCAAGCCCATTCCAGTTTGTCAGAGGAGAATTTGAAGTTGATACTCATTCAGAAGCACCAAAAATCTGAAAACTTGAGAACTACAGATCCAAACCATTCTGGCCCTGATCAGTTGAACTCACAACTAAATGGGCTTCTGTATTCAAGGCATTGGGCTTGGCACTCGGGTATTCAGAGGTGAGGAGACTTACAGTTGAAAAAGACCAGCAGGTGGAGACAGCTGGCTATCCACTGTGGGTGCGGCAGAGGTCACTGTGATTCCTGGTTCTATGACTATTACCATATATTCATTGTAAAGAATTGCACCTCTGCTCTTTCCCATTTCTTACCTGGGGTCTGTGCATGGAGTTCAGGGACCCCTTGAAGGATATGCAGAATTTCATATACATGTGTCTGTTTTTTGGGTTTGGGGAGATTTTTGTTAGATTCTCAGAGGTCTCCCAAAGGTTAAGAAATAGTGCTTTAGAACCCTTGAATAATAGATTTCGAAAGGGGTTAGGGGCTCATCTATCACATGGTATGCTTTCCCAGAAGTGAAGTGACCTTCCCAGGTTCCACAGCTAGTAAATTGTTGGAGGCAGGTCTGACTCCAGAGCCTGCCTGGCTTATTTTATTTTATGACACATGGGTTTTAGCTTGTGTACAGTCTTACACATGTTTCTTTTTTAGTCCTTTATCTGCAATTTTTAGATGAAAAATTGTATCCCTTCTTAAGTGGTTAAATAAATTTTAAACATAAGCTGACAGTTTGGGAGATATATTTGACCAAAGAGTTCTGGAACCACTTCAGGCCTTCTCCACATGATTGAACCCTGTACTCCGTGCTCCCCAACTCTCTTAACCTTCAGCTGCCTCTGAACAAAGCTCCTTGACACCTATTTTCTGAGAATCTTAGCCTGTGTAGATTACCATAACAAAGTACAGACAATCCCCTATTTACAATGGCTAAGCTTATATATATTTATTATATATATGTATTTATTACATATATATTATGTGTTTCATCATTATGATGATGCAAAAACAATATGCATTTGGTAGAAACTATATTTTGAATTTTGAATTTGGATCTGTTCCTGGGGCTAGCAATATGTAGTACAATATTCACGTAGTGCTGGGCAGTGATAGCGAACCACAGCTCCCTGTCAGCCACGTGACCCTGAAGGAAACAACTGATGCTCTGCAGTGCACTGTGTTGCTAAACTATGATGTGCTGTGGGTTAGGTATACTAAAAGCATTTTTTATTTATGATATTTTCATCTTATGTTGGGTTCATTGGGCCATAACCCCATCATAAGTTGAGGAGTACTTTTCCATAGATAAAGTGGCAATAAGCAACATTATTTCTCACAGTTCTGGAGGCCAGGAATTTCAAGATCAAAGCACCGGCAGATCTGATATCTGGCGAGGGCCTGTTCCCCATAGATCTAGATCGTGCCTTTTTGTGTCCCTCACATGGTGCAAAAGGCAAACTGGCTCTCTTGGGCCTCCTTTATGATGTACCTTGAGGACTAGCATCCATGTCACACTCTGTCTAGCAGGCTTGTTGACAGTTTTGCTTCTCCATCAAACTGTAAGCTCCTGGGGGCCAATTCTGTGCAATTCACCCTTGCACTCCAGGGGCCCATGTGGCACACGTGGGAGATAGTTACAGAACCCCTCTCCTTTTCTCAAAGACCTTGTTGGTGAGTCTCTCTTGCATCTCCCCCCTTTGCCATCTGTCTTTTCCTTCTCAGCTCACAGAATGCTCAGTTGTTCTGTCTTAAATGTTTAACCTGACCTTTGAGCCAACATCTTACTCTTTCTATTATATGAGTCATGTCTCTGTCCCTTTTTTAGGGGGTAGGGTACCAGGGATTGAACTCTGGGGCACTTGACCCAGCTCTTGTTTGTATTTTATTTAGAGGCAGGGTCTCACTGAGTTGCTTAGCGCCTCACTTTTTGCTGAGGCTGGCTTTGAACTTGAGATCCTCCTGTCTCAGCCTCCTGAGCTGCTGGGATTACAGGCATGTGCCACCACACCCGGCTCGTCTCTGTCCCTTCTACCAGATTTATAGTATTCTTTCTGCTTCCTTATTGCTATTTATATCATATCCAGCAGTTGAGCGTTTATCCCTCTGGTCTGATGAATATTACTCTCTGGCCTAAAATCAGCAACAGTTTCTGCCAAATTGCAATGGCACATTTGGAACTTACTGGACTTCTCAGCTCCTCTAAGCCCCATTGAAGACCCCTTTTCCTGAGGTCCTGCTCCTTTAGCTTCCTTTGCACCAACCCCTGCTGGTTGTTCTTGTCCTCTGTGGTTCTGTCTTCCTTGAGTGTCTCTCTTTCTCTCCTTGCCCCTTGATCATGGGTGTTCCCTGAGTTCTTTCCTGGCTCATTGCTCTTCTGAGTGAGTATACCCTCTGGGTGATCTCTTCCCTTTTTGTGATATGAGATACTCATGATACCCTGTTCTCAGTCCCAGCCACACTTGCACTTAGTCCCCAAACTCATCCCTTGGTCTCCTGAGTTCCTACTCCTGTGTGCACACAGGCATTATCTCCTCAGCATGACCCAGACTCCCTACCTTGCTCTGCTACCTGTTTTCTTTGTCAGGGTCACCAGGAGCTGCAGCCATAGCCACAGCCATTCAGTCATCCACTTTAGACCTGGAGTTCATCAGTGATGCACCCACTGCCCTACAACTAGGCCAGAATTAGGTTTTTTCAGTTTTATTCCATTAATATTTCTCTGATAGTCTTGGTTTTTCCTCCCTATTGAAGACTTCAGTGTGTCTCATCCAGACTCTAATATGGGTCTTCCTGAACTTTGAGGCTTATGTATTGATAACAAGGCACCATTGTGGACTGTGTCCCAGTGCCTTACATTTATTATTTACTTCCCATTTAATGGTTGACAAGACCAAGACTTCATTTCTCTGTTCTCACCACAAATAGTTGAAGTAATGCATATGTTAGTAAGCCTGATTTTGCCATTCCACAGTATATACATATTTTAGTATATACGTATATACTATAGATATAGAGATGTATAATTTTTTATTCATCAATTTAAAAAATACAGGAGAAGAAAAACTTCACAGACCAATAAGCTCCATAGCCAGGAGCTGAATTTATTGCCTTCTGACTCCAAAGTCCTTGTTTTGCACTATCCCTGTAGACTTCAATCAAAGGACAGTTCTGAACATATCACTCCCCTGCTTCAGACCCTTGACTGGTTTAAATTTCTTTATGATCTGGACCCTGCCATTCCCCACTTCTTCAGCCTCACTATCCCCTTTCCCTGCCTCTCCCTGTTCACTTCAGCATCCCTGACCCTCTGGTGCTCCCCACCTCCCCATGTTCCATGCCACTGCACTGTTTCTCTTCTCTGTCTGAGCCTGGCTTTGCTTTCTGCCTGGATGAGCAGAGTGTTTAGGCAGCTGGCTAACTCTTTGCTACTCTTCACCCACCCACCAAACCTAGCACCCACTGGCTAGGTTAGGTACTGTTCATCCCTTTTAAGATCGCATACCTCACTTGATTATTACACTGTCCACATTGTATTATGTATGGTCTGTCACCACACTCATGTGTCTTCCAGTACCATTGAATGTTTGGAAGGTAAGAGCTATTCCTTACTGATTCCTGTGTCCCAGTGCACAACACTACATGCACCTAGTAGGAGCTTGGTGAACATTGGATAATGATCTTAACCACAGTCTGGTGGATTTCTAAAACTTGTTCTAGATTGTTTTCAGTCCCTTAAAAGAATGAATGATAACAATAATAAATAGGTTGTTTCTAACATTAGCCTCGAGGCAGCGCTTTTTTTTTTTAGTTTTTTAATTTTTTTTTTTTTACTCATAAGACTTGTTTATTTTTGGAATGATGTTTTATTTTCCTGTGGTTCCAAGTTTTTCCTACAACAACTTAGTTTTTTAGAAACTTATTTAGAACCTTGAGATATTTTAGTGTGTATCTAAAGTAATGAAAAGTATGGATCTCAGTCAGACTTGGTATGTTAGTGAGCTCTCTGTTGCTGTGACAAAGTATCTGAGGTAAGTAATTTCATAAGGAGGAAAAAGTTTATTTTGATTCACAGCTTCAGAGGTTTCAGACTATGGTCACTCAGCCCTGTTGCTTTGGGCCTGTGATAACGTACAACATAGGGAGGACATGTGGTAGAGCTCTGTTTACCTTATGGCAGCCAGGAAGGAAGAGAGAAGAGGCCCGCATCCCATATCCCCTCCAAGTGACCTAACTTCCACCCCACGTGACCTAACTTCCTTCTAGGCCCCACTTTCTAAAGGTTACACCACCTCTCAGTATCACCACAAGCTAGTGACCAGCCCTTTAGTGTATTAGTCTTTGGGGGACATTTAAGATCCAAACCATAATACTTGGGTTACTAGCCGTGTGACTTCTAGGAATTACCTGAACTTTCATGCACCTTTGTTCTTCCTCAGTCAAAGGGGCATAATACCTACCTCATAAGGGTGTGTGAAAATTAAATGGAACAATGCATAAAAAATCCTTAGATTTTGAAAATTACCCAATAAAATGGTAGCTGTCATTATTAACCAAAGCATTATAATGTCACAGAAGGTTAGTTGTATTCTGCTTTAGTGTAATATTCAATATGTAGATTTATAGAAATGTAAGTCTAGATTCATATAAATGTAAATCATATTATTTTCTCAAGGTATAATTTGTCAGTAAGGACTTCAGAGCCTTTTTTTTTTTTTGATAGTACTGGGGATTGAGCCCAGGGCCTCATGCATGATAGGGAAGCACTCTGCCACTGAGCTGTATCAATAACCATTTTTATTTTATTTTGAGACAGGGTTTCACTAAGTTGTTCAGACTGGCCTCAAACTTGGGATCCTCCTGCCTCAACCTCCCAAGTTGCAGGGATTACAGGCATGCAACCCTGTGCCAAGCCAGAGCCATTTAATCTAGTGTGGGTGGAAATTGTATCTTATTGATGGTAGTTATAATGCAGTTCAGCAAAAGTGGCCTTCAGAAACAAAAAATTAAAACTCCAAATGAGGGGCTCATCACCATGGGAGTCGAGTTTTTTGTCCTTATGAATTAGTCCCTGTGCCACAATTTTTTAGAGTAGGTTGGTTGTTCTCCATTCATAATGCAGGAACAGAGTTTCTAAAATGTAGGGGTTGCAGCCCTCAACCTAAGATTTGTAGTGCTTCATGTTTATTTAGTATTTTTTCTTTACAAAATGAGAATTAAAAAACAACAACAACAACAAAAAAACACAAACAGAAGCACCAGAACCTCACTGAGGTATGTTTTTTACAGGTCTACAAATAAGAGCTACGGTTTCTTTATGCAGCATAGTTTGCATTGAAAGAGTTATTCTTTTTTCTCTGTGCTGTCTTCAGGCTGAGATATGGGGTGATTCCTAGCTAACTGCCCAGAGGTGGTCCCTGTCCCTTCTTTGTTAGAGTGGAAGTTACAGTCAGAGGCTGGAAATGAAGTTACACTTGGTAAGACATGACATCAGGCACTTGGTGTCATCATGCCCTGACATCATCATGTTGGAAGTTACCCAGTCAATGTACATAGTTTTGGAAGCTTCCTTTTGATTGATAACTATGGAGCAGATATTTGAATAGGAGCTGTCATAGTCCAGAGGGTAGTGTGTCAAAAGTTGAGTGTTAGCACTTTGATTTCATTGACAAAGATAAGAGAACTTTCACCTAGATACCTTGGATTTGTGGTTTCAAATATTTGCCGTATGTGCAAACTTGTACTTCTCAAACTGATGACACTTTTTATTATAAAATTTTAAGTGAATTTCAAAAAATTCACAATCACCTTAATATTAGTTGTAGGATATTGCTCCAAGCTGATTTTAGAAGGAAATCAATAGTGCCAAGAAGGAGGTAGAGCTAATGCTGCAGAGACCCCATTTGTTCTGATTGAAGATATCTTCCCTCCCCCCAGTTGGAGCTAAAACCGTTTGGAACTAGGTCCTCTCTTGAACTGCAGCACCTCCACCCCCCATTTTGAGAGGGTTGAGCATTCATTAGTCATTAATAGTGCAATATTGTTAAGGAACTGCTGTTGCTTGTTATTTCAAACCAGACACAACCCTCTGTGTTTCAGCAGAAGAGGTCTCTGGAAGGAGTCTATGGTGGAGGGAAGGAACAAATTCCTTCAAAGTTCTTTCACTCTGAATTCTGCCTTCACACTTGTACCCAACCTTCAGGATACAACTGGGTATAAAACCAAAACTGCTTTCTCTGTTTTGTTTTTGCAGTACTGGGGATTGAACCCAGGGGTGCTATACCACTGAGCTATTCCCCCAGCCCTTTTAATTTTCTTTTGTGATAGAATCTGGCTAGCCTCAAACTTGGGATCCTCCTTCCTCAACCTCTTGAGTAGCTGGAATTACAGACTTAAAACTGCTTTCTTTTGTTCTACTTAGCTTAGTTTATATTTTAAAAATGAATTTTTACCAAATAGTAAAAAAGAAAAACAAGGGAATAATTATCTAAAATACAACAGAATAAACATTGCTATTTTCCCAGAGAATGAGTTGCTGATCCTGAGGCTTGACTCCTTTTAGTTATTGGGTGCTGGCATGGCCTCCGTGTTCCTTGCTGCTTCTCTTTAAGCCTGTTCTTGGCAGGACACCTTCCCACCCACCCCTTCCCAAGCCCATTTCCATCCTTCTTGCAAATGTGAGTAGGAACATTTCTTACTAAGATTCAAACACTGCTTTCTGCCTGGAGGTGTGTTTAGGGGTGGTGATAGCAGGGAGAATGTGGGGAAATGGGCACAGCACAGCCTTGCCCCGCAGGAGAGCCTCTTCCCTTGCCTGGAGGCTTCTAAGGCTCAGTCTTGGAGAGTTGCCTGGGTATGGTGGGAGGTAGGAGGCCTGGGTGGGAGGTTGCCAAAGCCAGTCTTCCCCTCTTTTGCACTTCTGCCTTTGCCATTATTCAAGTACATAGTTTCCCAGTATTCTGACCCCAAAATTGTACCAAAACCATACTGACAGGGCTAAAAGCACAGTTGTATTTGTAATTACAGTTCCTCAGGAGGCTGAGGCAGGAGGTTCTCAGGTTCAAGGCCAGCCTGGGCTGATTAGCACAACCCTGTCTCAGAACCAAAAAATCATACTGGCCATATTCAAACCTTATTCTTTCATAACTCATTTAAGCCCTTCAAACCTGCCTGGCTTAGCCTGCCTCTGCCTTGGCTCTAGTTCATTTTGTTGCCTTCTGATCAGTTTTTTACCCAAACAGGGAGAGAAGAGAGAGGAAAGATAGTGTTGGCACCAGCATCTTCTGCTCCTGATACACATGGCTTCATCCCCTGTTCTCTGAATAAACCACTTTTTCACACCTCTGTAATTTTGTACGTACAGTTTCCTTTGCTTGGAACACCCAGCTCTGCTGGTTGTTCCATGCTCTGTGTGAATGTATTGAGATGCAGGGAAAGAAGAGAGAAGTAGAGCATGCTCATTAGGACTCCAGAGCACCTGCACAGGGAGAGTAGAGGCTTACTAGGGCTCGTAGACATCACCTGGCACCTAGCAGGCACTCAGTGAGCAGTGCCCAAGTACTGGGCCATGAAGAGAACCCAGGGAATTTCCTCCCTGCTGCCCTTATAGGAATAATCAGGGGTTTGGTGTCACTGGAAGCATGTGTTTTTTAAAGATATTTAAAATCTCATCTTCATAAGATAATTAGCATGCTGTTCATCAGAGACCAAGCTTAGGCAAACCCATTGGAAGCATTCCTAGTTGTGTGACAAGTCAGGCATCTTCCCTCTGTCTAGTCTTCACATCTGAAAAACTAGGGTATTAGACTAGATACTTGATCTCCAATATTCCTTATGACCCAATGATACAAAATTCTTTGGAACAGTAACTATGTCACTTTGGAGACCATTGATCTGAGTGGTGATGGCAAAGGCAGAATATTAGATGTTTGAGGGAACCTATGTGAGTGTTAGGGAGTGCCAGTACAATAGTTTTACTGCCATTTTTCTCTCTTGATAAATTTTGAAAGTCTTTCCAGAAAGCAGAATTGTACAAGAAACACCAATTTTCTGTAATGTTCATTTGCCTTAGTTATCACTAGATGGCACTCTTGTATTAGGAAAAGGATTTTTCTCTTGGAAGTCACAGGACTTCTAGAGGCCTTCTAATAAAAATAGATGTAATGAACCAGTAGCAGAGATCAAGGAGTGATCAACTTGGCTAGAGAAGAGAAAAGTGGATATTTTTCTATCACTGTCTTTTGGCTTGGTCATTAACATTTGAGGTAATAAAAATTTGAATTTCCGACATTCCCTGAAAGAGATTATTTTATAAATATTTCCTAATTATAAGGTATGATATTAAAATTTAAAAGAGCTATATGCTTCATGAAAAGGATGGTGTGTTTCATAAGTTCTCTGCTGAGATGGTTTCTACTTTTATTCTTAGCTTCAAAAGCCAGGTTAGTCTAACGAAATGGAAACACCATCTAGAGACTGAGATAACTAAATTTTGTTAAATCTCATTGTCTTTTAGCCAATGGATGGTCTGGTTCGTGACTCTGTAGCAGGAGTTGAATGGTTAAATAATATATTAATAAAGAGACTAAGTGGTATCTGTTATTTTAATTTTTATTTCTCTAATGGTGAGTGGTGTGGTGTATCTTTTCATACTTTTATTTATTTTTAAATATGGAGACAAGGTCTTGCTATATTGCCTAGGCTGGCCCTGAGCTCCTAGGCTCAAGTGATTCACCTGCTTCAACCTCCTTAGTGCTGTGACTATAGCCATGTGCCTTCCATTCTTTAATTGTGCTGTTTTCTTGTTGAAATTTAAGAATTGTTTCCACATTTTAGCTGCAAATCCTTTATCAGATATGTGCTTAGCAAATATTTTATCCCAGTCTGTAGCTTGTCTTTTCATTTTCTTAATAGTGTCTTTTAAGGTTTTTAATTTTAATAAAGTATGTCATAACCATTTTTTACTTTCATGGGTCATGGTTTTGGTGTTGTATCTAAAAACACATTACCAAATCAAAGTCACATAGATTTTTCTCCTGTGTTTTCAACTGGAGGTTTCATAGTTTCCATTGACAGATCTGTGGAGTCGATTTTTGTGAGCAGGTCTGTGTTTGGGTTCATTTTTCTTCATATGGGCATTTGTTCTGATACCATTTTTTAAAAAAGACTGTCCTTTCTCCATTGAGTTGCCTTTGTTCTTTTTTTCAAAGGACCGTTGGCTATGGGTCTGTTTTTGGACTGTCAAAGTTCAAAAGTGAATGATCAGTTGTATGGATTTATATCTGAGTTCTCTGTTCTGTTGATCAGCAAATCATTAATTTTGATTAATACCAGAACATTGATTGTAAGTCTTGAAATGTGGTAGTATATAGTCCTCCATCTTTTTTATTTTTCTTTTTTATTATTCCTTTTTTCTTCTCAGTATTGAATGGGTCCTTTGCCTTTCCATATAAACTTTTAACATTTGTCAACATCTGCAAAATAGCTTCCTAATATTTTGTTTGGGATCGTGTTGAATATATAGATCAAGTTGGGAAGAGTTGATGGCTTAAAAGTATTGAGCCTTTCAATCCACGTGCGTGGAATATCTCTTCATTTATTTAGATCTTTTAAAATTTCTTTTATCATGATTTGCAGTTTTCTGCACACAAATCTCATACCTGTTTTGTTAGATTTATACCTCAGTATTTTTATTTGGCGTTTTGATGGTATTTTTTTTACTTTCAAAATCCAATGACTTATTACTCATATGTGGAAAACAGTAGATTTTATGTATTGACCTTATATCCTGAGGCCTTCTGTACTTGCTTATATTTCCAGGATTTTTTGTGTAGGTCTTTGGGATTTTGTATACAGACATTTATGTCAACTTTTAACAAAGACACTTACTTTTTTCTTTGCTATCTGTATGCCTTTTATTTCTTTTTCTTGTACTAGCTACAACTTCCAGTGTGATATTCATTATGTTCTTTACTCATGAAGATAAAACTATTCTCAGATCAGTTTTTCTTCCTGCCCAATTTTGAAGGAATGTACATTTCCTATTTCACTTTTACTATCAAGGTATAAAATTCAGTATATATCTCCTTTTAAAAAAAATGTATCCTTACTTATTTTTTGTCTATTTGTCCTGCCTGTACTGAGAGTGACAGTGTTAAAATCTCTGATTATTAATGTTTCTAATTGTCCTAGCATCTTCTATAGCACTTGCTTTAGCAAGAATGGTTGCTGTGTTATTTTGTGCATAGATGTTTACAACTGTTATAACTTGATTGTTATAGCTTGATTGTGTTGTCTTTGACAGGTTTAATTTTTTTGTCTTAATTCTTCTTTGTCAGATATTAGGATCATGATTGTCTCCATTTGCCTGATACATCTTCGTGCATTCTTTTCCTTGTCTTCCTTTTGAGTCACTTTTGTATTAACATAGAAGTGAACCTTACTTTATGAACCAATTTGAAAATTTCTATTTTAGTAAGTGAGTTAAGTCCATACATAGTTATTGGTATGACAAGTATGTTTGTCTTACTGTGCCATGTTTGTGTTGTAATTTCCACATATACTCTGAATTTTCGCTGTGTTCACGTAACTGGTGTATTTTCTTATTTATTTCGGTATGTAGAAAATTTTCTTTTTGATTGTCCTAGTGGTTACCATTATATTTATACCCTTTTAAATGCCCTAGTCCTCTCTTTTCTTATTTAATATTTTACTCTCTAGCTTGTTAAAAGAGTCTTTTGATATACAGGAATGAACTTATTTTCTTTCCTCTTACCCTTATTTTCTTTCCTCTTACCTTTTTCCCTTCTCCTCTCTTTTCTTTTACTTGAATTATTCCTACCTTCTTAGAACATATTTATTATATTCTGCTCTGTACTAACCTTTTAGTCTTAAATCCACACTTATTAAAGTTCAGTGTTCACTGTCAGGTTTTGCTGTAGTTTACCATCACCTTTTAGTTGGATGAAGCTCATCTTCTAGTAGTGTTAGGAACTAAAAGGCATCAGAGATTTTATCCTATTTGCAAGGTAGTAAGTTAATTTGTTACTGTCTCATGGATGCTGGCAGAAGACATGACACTCCTGGGTCAGAGACAGAGGATTTTGTTATTCACAACAAAAGCAGTAGCTGGAGTTCTGTCTTCACTTTCATTAATTTTTCATGTCCCACACATGTGGTGGAGATGATATAGGTGGGTCCATATGGATGTGTGTGCTTGCAATGTTTTGTTCTACAGAAGAGGAATGCAGAACTTGGAGAATCTGCTTTTAAGTGGAAGCTCTTTGCTCAGGGGAAGATGTTGCCTTATCTCTCAAGATTACTTCCTTAAGATAACCCTAGGAAATGACCTGGGCAGATAGCTGTCAGGTCTTTGATATACCTGGCAGGAATATTCAGGAATGCTCAGGACCCATAGCAGATTGAACCTCCCAAAAAGATTCTCAAGAAGGACTTGTAGGCATAGCTTGTAGATGTAGTATAATCTGAGTTCATACTTAAGACTGTTTTCTGTAGCCTTGGTATTTGAAGGACCAATTTACTAGCTAGAAAATTCTTGGTTCATGTTTTCTTCCCTTGAATTTCTTGCAAATGCTGCTCCACTATTGCCTTTCTTGTATGTTTCTCTTGGAAAATCTGATGCCAATGTAATTATCTTGTGCTTTTGAGATATTTGGACTTTTTACCTGAAAATCCTGATGATTTGTGTGTGTGTGTGTGTGTGTGTGTGTGTGAGAGAGAGAGAGAGAGAGAGAGAGAGAGAGAGAGAACATGTATGTTAGGTCTAATAGTTTTAGTAGGATATGATACCCCTCCAAATTGACAAGACAGTTTTCCCAGACATTCCGAAGCCCTTTCAGTATATACATTTGGGCCTTTTTCTGGGAAGTGTTTTTGGATTATAGTTTTATATTTTAGTTGTGTTTCATTATTCTGGCTTTTTTTTTCTTTTTGAGGAACTACAAATATACCTATGTTGGCTCATTTTTGCTTGTTCCCTTTCAGCTCCTTTCTCTCAGATTCCTTTTACTTCTTTATTTGCCCCTTTTCATTCTCTTGGTTATTTTGTTCCCATTCTTCAATGTTCTTTATTAAGTTTTCATTTGCATCTGTTCTCCTTTGGGCACCTTGAAATTTAGGGTACATTTCAGAAATAATTTTGTCTTTTTCTTATATTTTTTAACCAAGTTCCATTTTTATTTCACTTCTGCCTGTTTTTTGTCCATTTCTAGTCTCAGCATTTAGACTTCAGATTTAAAGTATTTTTTAAAATATCCCAAATGCCTATTTAAGGATATTTAATTCTGTTTGGATTATTGTGCTTGTTTTCTTTGTGGTTTTTTGGAAGGCATTTTCATTAGCTGAAACATTTTGGTCCTTTTTTCTGTTTTCTTCTGATAATAGTTTGGTCTGATTATAAATGCTTTTATCTATTCATTTTGTGGACAGATTTGGAAGTTTGAATTGATTGACAAGATTCCTAGTTTGAAAACATTCTTACCTGTAAATGTGGTGAAGAGTGGTCCCTATGGGTGACTTTCTGTTTGAAGAGGTCAATTAGGGAGAGATTTAAGTCCCTTTTAATTCTTCTTTACCTCATTTCTCTGTTACCAGTCAGTCACTAGAGGGCACCCCCTTTCTTCTTTTTACCCATTTCTTCTCTAGTAGGGAGTCAGGGTCATAGTCATCCCTACCACCCCCCCGGCCCCCACCACCCCCAGATTGTTGCTCAGGTCCTGCAGATTGAGTCTGTTCTTGTAATTGGTGATCTGGCCGAAAGGGTGCATTTTCAGTGTTTTCATACTTAAGGGTAGACTGCCTCCTTCAGGGATGACTTAAGCCAGGTATAGGCTTGTTGCTCTGTTCTTCTCTCTTCTATGCCATTTTTCCAAATTCTGTTTGCACAAAGTTCTGCAGTGGGGACTTAAGAGATATAACTTTGCTAGAATTTGAGTGTTTTGTTTGTTTTTAACTTATAAATGATTAAAGCTCATAGTAGTCTATGACTTAATTGTGTTAAGGGAATGAGTTTTGTGTGGGTTTTGTTACTGTTGATCTCTGTGGAGTTTTGGAAGTTTTATAGTATTTAGTTGTTTAGATATATTGATTCTTCCTCCCTGCCCCAAACTGCTCTATTTGTTGAATTTATGTAGGTGGGTTTTGTTTTCTTTTTGTGGTGCTGGAGATCAAATCCAGGGCTTTGCACAATGTAGGTAGTTTTAAATTGTGTAGGTTATAATTATACCTGTAGTTTTGTCTTTGTACAGTTGTGATTAGGCCTTTGGGTAAATTCCTAAAAAAATAAGTCAAAGGTAATCTCATTTTGAGACTTGTACTAGTTCAGACATCCCAGTTGCCTTCTGGAAAACCCACAAGCATTTATTGAGTTTGTGTTGGTGGAAGGCACTGCACTGACAAAGACTGAGGATACGAAGTTCAGCCATTCTTGGGTGTGCTGTAGAGCCCAGGAGACAGACAAGAAGCAGAGAAATAATAGGCAAGCTTTATGCCCAGGTTAACTTCAGAGAGATGCAGTAGAGGGGCACATAAAAGAGATCACTGTTTTCTGTAGCACGTTTCCATTGTGAGCAGACTTGCCTCTGTCTTCATAAAATACTCCCTCAACTTTCTCACCTTAAGGGAAACATGACTATCCTTGAGGATAGTGCTTCCCTTGCTGCCCCTAAAGGTGAAGTCATTTATTCTTCCACCCCCACCATTCTCTGTCCCAGCTTGTCCTGTGTCTTAGGTCATCTGCACCTTTTTTTAAAAAAAATTTTATTTTTAGTTGTAGATGGACATAATACCTTTATTTTGTTTATTTTTATGTAGTGCTGAGGATTGAACCCAAGGCCTCACACATACTAGGCAAGTGCCACCACTGAGCTACAATCCCAGCCCTCCATCTGTACCTTTGCTGAGATTCTTTTCCTTGTGTCACTCACATATTGGTATTTCCTGGATTTTGGTCCTTAATGTTATTTTTCTTTCTCATACAATCTCCCTGCATAATCTCACCATTTCTTCTGGGGCTCACTGGCTTCTACATATTCACTTCTGGGCCACACCGTCCCCCTGAGTTTCTGTCCCAGCTGCCCACCTGGACATCTGCTCTTGGTGCTCTGCAGACAACACACACTCAACATGTACAGAACTCCCTTATTTTACCCCAGACCTTTCCTTTATTCTCTGGACCTGTTAGTGGCACCACCAGTGTCTATCTGGTTCCCAATCAGAATGTCCTAGGGGTCAGCCTTTGCTTTTTTTGCCATTTGCCTCTGCTTCTCTCTCTGCCTCTTCTTTTAGAGAACATTATTTCTCAAATTCTCCATGTTTGTTTATTTTTTAAGTCTTCTTGTCTCTTATATCCTACTCTTAAGATGTCTCTACCCTTTCTTTTTTGCTTTTTCTTCCTCTGTATTTTTCTTGCCTCTTCCTTTCTGCACATTATCTCCATTTCTCCTTTTCTACTTGCTTGCCCAATTATCCCCTCTACATTCCCTGGTCTGACTATCTCCTGGCCTCACTTCTCAGGCACTAGTCTGATCATAGCCCTGCTCTTCCTTTAGACAGCTTGAGGTTTGGATGGGACAACTTGAGGTTGTCCATTTCTAAAGCGTAGGGCAGGGGAGGATACATGGGTGGGCAAAGTATCAAATACTTCTAGATTAGAAACCAACACACTGTTTTCCCCATTTTTCCTTCTATACTGCTAGATAGGACAGTATTTGTCTTCTGAGCACACATGGGTTGTCAGACATAGCTCTGTTGTGCCTTGAAGACCACTCTTACAACTTTGGGGAAGAAAACACCCCCAGACAGCCTCAAGCCTGATAAAAGATATCTGAATGATTAAGAATGAGGGCTTTAAAGGAATGTCAGTCAGTGAACAGTAGCTAATCTTGGTGTTTTGATGGTGGCTCTTCTTCAAAGCCTTCTTGAGACTTGGTTCATCTTTAGCTTTTATCACAGTTGTAGTCTTGAGAAGCATGACTAATAATTCCAAGAGGCTGTTGAGTTGAATAAAGTGTTTTGAATTCCTAAATTGTTCTGTTAATGACAGCTGCTCAGAAAGGAATCAAGGGTCTATAAATAATGGCAGATTAGCACCTTGAATAGACTGTCGGGAATCAAATAGACAGCTTGTTCTTATAGATTTTTGGAAGTAGAATATATTGCTCCTTTATTGACTTACAAGAAAAAGAAGAAAAAGAAAGGGTATGTGACAATTTCAGTCAGGAATAATCTTTCAACTTTTATAGTCTGTTTATTTGCTGCCCTTTCAGAGCCCTCACCCAATCTAATAAGCATGTACTCCGCTGCCAAGCTATGCCCCCAGCCCGTTTTTGAAAAGTAAGTAGGATAGAATTTCAGAAATTAATTAATTTAATTCATTATGCTTCTGAAGGGATATAAAGGATATGTTGTTCACCTTCTGTAGCGATCAAACTGGTTATTGCTTCCAGGGAATGAACAGATACACAAAATCACTAAGTAGTTACATAATTGGTAGCTTACCTAAATATGGTTTGATATTGGAAATATGATTCTGATGAAAGATTCTGTAGTAATTTTTTTTGGTGTAGTAGTAGTTTTCTGTTCATATGTTAAAAATAATCCCCAAACTGAGTCACTTAGAGCAACACTGTGTTTTGTGTACCATGTCTGTGTCAGGATTGCAGGGGCAGCTTAGTTGGATAGTTGTGGCTCAGTCTCCCATGCTGTTGCAGTCAGAATATTCTCCAGGGCTGTAACCATCTGAGATTGACTGAAATTGGAGGTGCCTGGTGGCAAATCTTGCTTCCTTACTTGGGCCTCTCCATATAGGGCTGCTGGAATGTCCACCATTACATGGCAGCTGGCTTCCCCCAGAGTGAGGGCAAGGAGGGGCCACAGTACGTTTTATTACCTAGTCTTTAAAGTCATATATCATTATTTCTGCTTTTTTCTTTATTAGAAGCAAGTTCCCAAATGCACTTCACACTCTAGGGAAAGAGAATTAGCTCTACCTCTTGAAGGGAAGAATAGCAAAGGATCTGTTTAATTCTGCCACAGCCTTGTTTGTCTGATTGTTTCTTTCTTGGGGTTGAAGGTATTACAGCTTAGTAGTTAAGAATTTGGGTTCTGAAGCCGTGCTTCCTGGGTTTGATTCCGGTTCTAGCACATGCTGTGATTCAGGAAGTAAAAGGTCTTTACCTTCTTGTGTGTACAATGAGGAAAATATCAGCACCTGCCTACCTCACTGGACTGTGTGACAAGTAAGTTAGTTAATCTGATGTAGCAGCAGGCCTGTTGCATGGTGTTATGGTTTGGATATGAGCTGTCTCCCAAAAGCTCCTGTATTAATACAGGAATGTGAAACAATTGGATTGCAGAAGTTGTGGCCTAATCAGTCTATCTTAGTTGGAATGACTGGGTGGTAACTATGGGTAGGTGGGCATGGCCAGAGGAGGTTCATCTCCCCTGTGACTCCTTTCCCTTTCCTCTCTCTCTCTCTCTTATCCCTGTTTCTTGTTCCTGCCCTGAGCTGAGCAGCCTTCCTCCTCTGGACCCTTCCCCAGTGATGTGCTGTCTCACCTTAGGATCAGAGAAATGAAGTCAGCCATCTATGGACTGAGATATCTGAAACTCTGAACCCCAAATAAACTTTTTTCCTCTAAGTTTTTCTTGTGGGATATTTTGGTCACAACGATACAAGAACTGACTGAAACACATGGAATGCCCTGAATAAATTAGGGCTAATTATTAGCTAATAAATTAGCTTTTATTGTAGTTTGAGCAACAGTATCACCTATTTTTTTTTCTCTCTTTGTCTAATGCTAAAAATAACCCAAAGCAATGCTTGGACTAACAAATCCCACCTAATACAGCATTTCTGGTTATTTTGGAAATTCCTTCAGGAATAATACATGGACACTAGCAAGAACCAAGTGAGCGGATGACTCGAAGTACAGATCCCTCCCCCACCTACCTGGTAGTAGTGGGTAGCAAGTGAATGTTTATTAAATTTCTTTGGAGTTCAAAGCAAAGGAATGCTTTACAGTAATTTACTTGCTATGAAGAATCAAGTGAAATAGTCCTCCCTAGCTCTCTGGAGTTATCTCCTTCTATACATTTCCATCTATGGCTGATTTATCTAAGTGGTAAGAGTATAGTGCTTGTGGGTTGAAAATTTTTTTTCTTAAAATAATCTGGGTGAGGGGAGTAATTGCATTTCCACCACTTTTAAAGAAAAATGATTTATTAAAGGGCAACCAACTATTTATAGTAGTTAAATACTTTGAATGCTGAATTTATATCTGGTAGATTTTGACCTGGCATTGAGTTTGTCACATTCTTGAACAACAGAATGATGCTCATGAATACCACACGTCAATTTACACAAAGAAACAGATTTTTAAAATTTTTAAAATACTACTGACTTTTTTCAAATATGAACTTGGTTTTATGGATGATTCAGAAAATTATTCCCCAGAAGAAATTATTATACCAAATTTCTGCCATCTTCTTTCTTAATGATGATAGTTTCCATGGCTGAAAAGTATAATTGAAATAGCTCTAAAAGTGTTTCCTAATCCTGCACTCTGCTATAGTTTGACCTCTTAAGTCCAGCCAAATTTCCTTAAGATTTTGGGTTCCTCTTCTCAACTATAAAAGAATGAGGAGGATTGCTTTTGATTATACAAGCCAGAACTCTGGCTACTGTGGCTTTGACCAAATAGGGATTTATTTTTCTAGATTACAAGAAATTTATCTTCCTGAGCTACCATCTTTAGTGCCTGACTTCTGTCTTTATGCTTGTGGTACCACAGCTGCAAGACATGATAAGTTATATGGCATCATGAAAGTGACTACATAAGCAAAACTTTCTGGAAACTCTCTTTTTTTCTCATTGGTCAGAATTGTGCCACAAGGCTTCCTTGAGCTGCAGGGGATTCCAGGGAACCTGTGTTTTAGCAGGGAGTACTTATTTGCCATCCCCAATAAGATCAGTATTTTGTTAATGAGGAAGGGAGGGAGACGGCACAGTGAGGAAGCAAGCAAATAGAATTGTCTGCTGCAGTTTTGGGTGGTTGCTAAAATTCTCTGTTAAAGGAGCAATCCACAAATCCTTCCACCTGGCAGTAATTATAGTGATATTTTAATACTTGGTGTGAATAATTTGCTTTTTATATATATGTATAAGTATATATACATATATATATTTTTTTTCTTTTTGACTCAGGGGCACTCAACACTGAGCCACACCCCAGCCCTATTTTGCATTTTTATTTAGAGACAGGGTTTTACTGAGTTGCTTAGTGCCTTGCTATTGCTGAGGCTGGGTTTGAACTTGTGATCCTTCTGCCTCAGCCTCCCAAGCTGCTGGGATATTATGGTGTACACCACTGTGCCTGGTTTGCTTTATATTTTTAATGGGAGTTAGGAAGCAAAAACAGATTGTTTTATCCATAGGTAATATATATGGTCATAAATCTCAGTAGTGACCTTATACGTGATCTTATTTTCCTCCTAGCAAAATTTTCTGTAGTATAAGGGGATCTTGAATAAATAAATTCTTCCAAAAGCAGTTTTCAATTTAGATTTCTGGTTATATGTGGGTTTTGTTTTTTGAGTTTTTGGTTGTTTGGTTTTTTGTTTTATTAAAATGATTGTATATCAGTTGTTTGTAAAAATAGTTACACATCTTTTTTTTTTGTTTTTGTTTTTGTTTTTGGTACTGGGGATTGAACCCAGGGGCATTTCACCACTGAGCCACATCCCCAGCCCTATTTTGTATTTTTATTTAGAGACAGGGTCTCACTGAGTTGCTTAGGGCCTTGCCAAGTTGCTGAGGCTGGCTTTGAACTCGCGATCCTCCTGCCTCAGCCTCCCAAGTGCCGGGATTACAGGCGTGCACCACCGGTGCCCGGTTGTTACACATTATTTTGACGGAAGTTGTACCCATTTTATTTTTAACAGAATTTATAATACGGTAGCCATTAAATCAAGTTTGGTTTTTTGTTTGTTTGTTTTCAATAAAAAGGCTTTATTTCTAATGTAAAAGTAGCAATACACATTGTTAAAAAAAATCAGCTAATACTAAAGACTTAAAGAGTAAGGTAAAAATCACCTTTGATCCCATTATCCAGAAATAATTATTGTATCATCTTGAGATATATTTCTATTTGTATTTTAGAATAATATATTTTAGGAAATATTTGTAAACATCATTCAATGTGAATAAGTATATTATCTGAGCTATCACTTGACATAAAAATTTGGCAAATTTTGGCTAAATTACTCCATTTCAATGTTTATAAAGTAAATACAAGCCAGGTATAGTGGTGCACACCTGTAATCCTAGCTACTCAGGAGGCTGAGGCAAGAGGATCACAAATTTGAGGCTAGCCTGGACAACTTTGTGAGACCCTGTCTCAAAAGTAAAATAAAAAAAAAATTTTTTTTAACATTTGGGGATGTAGCTCAGTGGTAAAGCACCTCTGAGTTTAATCCCCAGTACCCCCCCAAAGTAAACAAGTTGATATTTAGTTTTCATTATTAATAACTGAAAAATTTTAAAGTAGCATTCCTAAAAATAGCTTGGCATTAATTTTTTCTTACTGGTTTTATCTTGTAACAAGAAGATGAACTGCTCTGGACCTAGGATTTCCTTATTTCTCATTGAGGCCATTTATTTACTTTTGAAAGAATCATAAGTGAAATATTATCAGAATAATAGCAGATGATTGATGTGAAAATACATTTTTTTTGCAATGACCATTTAAAGTTCTGTGTGGGTTGGGTCTTTTTTGTACCTGAACACTCATTTGCCTATCGTTTTCAAGCTGCAGATATATTCCACCTCTCTAGTTAAAATTAGCCAAGGAATTGTTAGGTTCACATTATAATTGCTCTTTCTCTTCTCTTCACTTTCCCAGCCTCTGCAGTACTTTGACAAGCTTCACTCCTCCTGCAAGCAGTGTTTTCAGTGTGTGTCTTTTATGTGCTGTCGACAGGCTCTTTCCATGTTCTGCTGGCCTCCTACTCAGGGAACGCCACCACTGCCACCACCCCCATATCAGTGCAGGGAAGCAGAAGTAGAGCGGACTAAGTCATTTGTACTTTTCACATCTACTGTGTGCACAGCCCTCGGGAGACCCTTTCTTTTCTCCTTTTGTGATCTCTTGCCTATAGAGTCAAGTTACTCCCAGGTGGTTCTCAGTGCCTTGATTGTGGGCTCTAGGTTCATATAGCCAGGCTTTCCGACCATTCCCAGTGTGGATAACTGGAAGAGGGAAATACTGTATTTTTCATTGAAGTTATTTATTGGACATATCAACATTGTTTATTGGACAAATAGCATTATAAATATAACAATGGAATTCATTTTAATAAACAGAAAACATGCCCCTAAATTCTGTCATTTCAGTCATCAACTTTATTTTTCTTTTCCTTCCAGAGCTGGTCCATAGGCATTACCTTGTCTACAGTAGTATAATGACAGTGGCTATCGTTTAGATTCTTAGGGCTTTTTTTAAAACACATCATTTTTCCATTTTGTTACATAATCTTTATAGTGATACTTAAATGAGTTAAATTTTTTCAGTAGTTAATTCATGTACATGGTACAAAATTCAAAAGATTCAAAAGTGTGTACAGTGGAGTCTCTCTCTCCCACCCAGTCTGTCGGTGCCAATCCCCCTTTCTTTGTTTCTGTAACATATCACTATTTTTTAACTTTGATTTTTTTCTCTTGATTTATCTGTTTTTTAAATTTTTTTATTAAAAAATTTTTTTTCATACATGTGTATAGGATAATAATGACTATCTCCATCTGCCATCCTTCATATTCCCACCCGCCCCATCCTTCCCCTCCCTCCCCTCTGTACAATCTGATATATCAGTTTTTAGAGTAATGTGTTGGTTTCCCAGAAATCTTTTACAGAAGACCAGTAAAAGTTTGTGAGTTACTTTTTTCCATGTCAAATGTGGTTTTTCATTCCTTAAAAACTTCAAGGTTTAGCCGGGCGCGGTGGCGCACGCCTGTAATCCCAGCAACTCGGGAGGCTGAGGCAGGAGGATCGCGAGTTCAAAGCCAGCCTCAGCAACTTAGCGAGGCCCTAAGCAACTCAGTGAGACCCTGTCTCTAAATAAAAATACAAAATAGGGCTGGGGATCTGGCTCAGTGGCCAAGTGCACCTGAGTTCAATCCCAGGTTCAAAAAAAAAAAAAAACTTCAAGGTTTAGTTTTAAATTAGGGAGCAACGCTTCCCATCAGTAGTAATAATCTCTTACCATGTCAGACTGGCTTCAGCCAGTAATACTTCATCAAATCCAAAAGAAAAGTGCAGTTTCATTTTTAAGGGGAAAAAGTTTGGTTCTGAAAACAAATTAATATTAGTCTATCATTTAAAACAAAATGAGACTAGTGTGTTGCCTTATATACCCTTCTCCTACACAAGCAGGAATGTAATTTTCTTAACCCAGGCGGTGATATACGACACACACACACACACACACACACACACACACTCACAATCCCCTTAAACAGAAAAAAATCGGCATGTCAAAGTGACAAAGTTTTTTTTTTGGGGGGTGGTTTAAGGTTTAATGTATTTAATGTGATTTGGTCCATTGCACTATTCTTCCTTCCTTCCTTCCTTCCTTCCTTCCTTTCTTTTTTTAACAACTCTAAGCAGACATAAAAATATGGAACACTTCAAATTTGTGTGTCACCTGTGTGCATACTAAAATTCCAATTTTAGTATGTTGTTGCCAAAGTGAGCACTATAACTATTCTTTTTGATGTTTAATTGGTGTATCTTTGGCCAATAGGAATATGTGTTTTCTTCCCTCCCTCCCTCCTTCTCTATCTCCCTCCCTTCCCTCCAGTACTGGGGATTGAATCCAGGAATACCCTACCACTGAGCTACATCTCCCAGCTCTTTCTATTTTTATTTTTTATTTTGAGACAGGGTCTTGCAAAGTTGCCCAACCTGGTCTTGAGCTTGTGATCCTCCTGCCTCAGCCTCCTAAGTAGCTGGGATTACAGGTGTGCACTCTTGTGCCCATTTGGGAACATCTTCATATTGTCTTGGGAGTCCCTTTGGAAAGGACCCCAGTTATCTTTTTTTTTTTTTTTTTCTTCTTCTTCTTCTTCTTCCTCCTCCTCCTCCCCCTCCTCCTCCTCCCCCCCATCCCCCTTCCCCTCCCCCTCCTCTTCGTCGTCGTCTTCTTCTTCTTCTTCTTCTTCTTCTTCTTCTTTCTTCTTTCTTCTTTCTTCTTTCTTCTTCCTCTTCCTCTTCTGGAATTTAACCTTTATTTTAATTATTTGTTATTTGTTTTTGTGATGCTGAGGCCCAGACCTAGTGCCTCACCTGTGCTAGGCAAGCACTCTACCACTGACTTGCAACCCTAGCCCCTCCAGTTATCTTTAACATTTTTCTGCTTTCTGGTATGACAAGATATTTCAGAATCTTCTTGAATTCATTGATACTTACAAATTGCTACACAATATCTCATTGAATTAGATGTGTCACTATGTCATCCTTAGTGGAGAACTTTTAGATTATTGTCATTTTCTAAATATTATAAATAATTTTTAACCAATATTTCTATTGATCTATGTACTTTTTAGTCTTTGCTTATGCCCTTAGCATTTCTGTTGATAGATACACTTTTTATTCTTTGGTTTATAGCTTTAACATACATGTTCATGTATAATTACTAATTCAAAGTACATGAATAGTCTTTTAACTCTTAAAAATATTGCCAGATTGAATTGCCAAAGGATTGTGCCCATTTGCAAAATGTAAATGTGGTGGTTCAACATAATACCAACATTTGGGGTGTTATGATTCTTTTGATTATTCAGTAACTTAATCATACAAAATTACAGACACTTATTTGCTTTTACTGATTGTGCAATTCAATATGTTTATTTATTAATTATATTCACTTTTATGTTAATTGTGCCCATTGCTCATTAGGGTCTTGGTTTTGTTTTTAACCTTTTAACCATTTATTACAAAGTTTTTATTTTATTTTATTTTTTTGGATACTTGGGATTGGACTCAGGGGCACTCAGCCACTGAGCCACATCCCCAGCCCTACTTTGTATTTTATTTAGAGACAGGGTCTCACTGGGTTACTTAAGCGCCTCACTTTTGCTGAGGCTGCCTTTGAACTTTCAATCCTCCTGTCTCAGCCTCCTGAGCCCCTGGGATTATAGGCATGCACCACCATGCCCAGCTAGAAAGAATTGTTTAAAATTTAGTTTCTTTACTCTGTGCTTGTGTCTTCAGCACTTTGACAGTGATTTTCTGCTCCTCAGTAAGGAAAGCATGCTTGATCCTGTGTCACACATGGAACCACTGTAGGTCCTGCTGACATGATTTTTACATTTTTGACAGCCTCATAAGAACTTCAGTTCTGGCCAGGCGTGGTGGCGCATGCCTGTAATCCCAGCGACTCGGGAGGCTGAGGCAGAAGGATCGCGAGTTCAAAGCCAACCTCAGCAACTTAGCGAGGCCCTAAGCAACTCAGTGAGACCCTGTCTCTAAATAAATACAAAATAGGGCTGGGGATGTGGCTCAGAGGCCGAGTGCCCCTGAGTTCAATCCGTGGTTCCAAAAAAAAAAAAAAAAGAACTTCAGTTCTCACAGCACAAAGCCCTTGAAGTCTGCCTAGGTAACACACCACATGTAGATTTGGGCTCTTCCTGCACCTTCTTGGTATACAAGTAAACATTTCTATTACCAGGGGTTTAGGACAGCCTCGTTTTGTTAGAGGCTGTATAGTAGGAAAGCCTATATATAAGTGTCTGAGAGATGTCCCTGGAAGAGCAAAGGTCTGGATTTTTTAAAAGATAAAAAGTTGTATTCTTTATATATATTAAACATTAATCTGTTGTCATATTAGTTGTAAACATTTTACATTATAAACATTTCATATTACAAACATTTCAGACATTAATTACAAGTATTTTAATTGTGTTCTAGCTATATAAAGATCTAGACCAATAATTATCCTTCTTAGAGAATGACCACCAAATGTTAAACATTAATATTAATTTGTTGTGCTCAGCTACCTATGTAATGTTAGAAAGTCACTGTACTTTCTCTAGATCTCATGTCTACCAGGTATTGCTCCTGAACTCTTAGGTGCTTTCCAGCTCTTTAACAACCAAAGACTCTCTTAGCACTGCATAACCCTTGCAGTTCCTTGCTCTTTAAGTAGACCTTTGCCAGAGATGGCTTACCATTGAATCTTATGTTCTTTCAATTAAGTGACCATTGGGTTGGATTCAACCTTTTGAAAAAGCTTTACATGAAAGAATTTTCAAAAGTATATTGAAACAAAATTTAATAAAAGACATCCTACTGAAAAGTTTTTTTTATCCATTATCTAGGATGCCTAGGATTTTTAGTGTACATTAGCAAAAAAGTGACTTTGTGACAGTTCTTTCTTTATTCCCTCCCACAAACTGAGGATCGAACACAGAGGTGTTTTACCCTTGAGCTATATCCCTACTCCTTTATTTATTTTTTGTTGTTGTTGAGACAGGGCCTTGCTAACTTGCTGAGACTGGCTTTGAACTTGCAATCCTCCTGCCTCAGCCTCTATAACTGGGTTTACAGTTAAGCATCACTGCACTTGGCTTAATTTTTTTCTTTTTCTTTTTCTTTTTCTTTTTCTTTTTCTTTTCTTTTCTCTTCTTTTCTCTCTCTCTTTTTAAGAAACTAACAGTGTGGTCTTGCTGTTGAAATGTATATGAACCTATTTCAAGGCTGTAATTAACAGTCTGCTCTAAAATACCTGGTGTTCTGTACACAATAAAAATAATCAGATGGGAATTTGCTATTGGAATACAGAATGCTAACTATAAGACAGAGTTGCCATGACTTATAATTGACTCACTGTGCCCTCTTAGAGAATGGCATGTGGTATTTTCATCTTTTTCAAAATGTGACACCCTTTTATGTTATCTTCAGAAAGATTGGAATATGTGTCGTGTATTTGATTTCTGTATTTTACTTTCAATCAGACTTAGAATGGAGACCCCCTAGTAAACAAGCATGTGAAAAACTTCTGGCTGTTTGATGCAGTCCTCAAAAGGCCCATTTCCTTCAGAGGCCTCTGAGCTCCTTCTTGAAACCAGGTTATTGAAAAGTTTTTACATGTAAGACCCTAACTTAAATGGAAGAGTAAGCTGTTAGCAGCAGAAACTTTGACAGCTGACCATCTGAGACAAAGTAAACAGTTAAAGAACATGGTTGAATTAGAACCTAGCATGGTAGGTCATCAAAGTCATTTAATACATGAGAACATGGCTCAAAAAAAAAAAAAAAAAAAAAAAGCCAAGTACCACTCCAAACAAGTGTACAGACCTTCTCTGTGTCCCTTTAAGTATTTCTTTCATGGTGTTAAGCTCTTTTTCCTATTTTCCCTAAGCCCAATGTCCTCCTTTGTGTTCTTATCATGTATTATAGTGTTTCTCAAGCATTTCTTCCCCCAAGTTTCCCTAATAGCAATGAGGAATCTCGTTCCACCCCAGAAAGTTTGAGAGTAAAAGCAAGATAGCCTACCCAAAACAGATACCTTTGAAGTCCCTTTTTTATATTTTAATATAAAAATGAATCTTCCCTAAAAATTTCAGGAAAAATCAGTATTCCAGGATGCACTGTGTGTAGCCTGTGGTTGTGTCTTGAAAGTAGAACTACTTATGTAAGGGTAAAATTCCCATGAAAAATGCCTTAAATTGCTCTTACATCACAATGCATCTCAGTATCATCTTTCGGTAAGTCCAGTGCAATTGCTTTTTCCTGCAAGGTTGAAAGTGTGAGTTCTTCCTTCTTTTGAATGCCATATTAAATAGTTGGCTCACAGTTTGGGGCTCTGTTGTGTGAAAATTACATTATCTTTGAACAATAGAATTGTAGTCAGTGTGCTGAGAGGCCAGGACCTGAGACCACCATTCACTCTGCACACGTTCACCTCATGAAGAGCTGCCCACAGTAAATTTTGTTTCCTTTTCTTTTGGTGAGTGTGAATAGGTTTACTGCTGATAGAATGACACTGGGTGGGACCCTGCTACACATCTTTAGAGCATACATGCCCCACTTTTGAGAAGCACCTCTGTACTAAGAGACTATTTGCCACCTAAAGGGAAAAGATTTAATTCTAACTGAACATTTATTCCATTGATGACACATGAAGTATCATTGTACTTGATTTCTCCCTTTATATGCATTTTATTTTTATGAAAATGAAGCATGAATGCACTTAGTAACACTGTTCTTTTAGCACAGAGAAAATGCAGTGCCCTTTTACAGTTGAGTTCATGTCTTAGAAATGCCAACCTCAAGTAAATCCATAGAGCTTATATAAATACCATAATTTAGCTATTGACTTCAGTCAAAGACAAATTTCTTTTGTCAGAGCTCGATAACATAAGTATGCTTATGTGAATATGTTGAAAATTGTTTTCTGGGGGTGTATAGGTGCTGCAGCCTCAAGAAGCATGGTCAGTTTTCTGTGTTCTGGGAAAAAAGAACAGAGAACTGCTCTGTGTCTGGCCTTTGCAGTAGCCTGCTGTCATCAAGTCCTAGTGGTGTCAGTCTGCTCTGCCTCTTGCCTGACATTTCCACCTTTTCTTCACTTGGGCCAGGAACATTTTCTTTTCCCTGAGATTACATTGTATGCTGAGAGAAAGTATTTAAGAAAATTTCTCTGTTACATTGGAATTGGTCAAATTCAGAGTTGTGTTTTCGTTAGTGATATTTAATTTCTTACAAAGCATAATGATTTTTTAGTTTTGAAATTTTAATTCAAATTCTTTTATAAGAAGTTCATGCAGTTTGAGAAAGTACAAAGAGTAAAGTTTAAAATCATTTTAAGGCTGAGGGTGTAGTTCAGTGGAAGAGTGCTTGCCTAGTGTGTGGGAGGCCCTGGGTTTGATCCCCAGCACAGGAAAAAAATTCTAAATTCTACCAGTAGAACAAATCTTCATTAATTTTAGGTAAACATCATTCCAGAGAGCATTCTGTTCACATATGCATTAGCTTAAGGAAGAAAAAAAAGATGGATGGAAAAATCAAGATGGAAAGCTTATTAAAAAAAAAACATAATTTTTTCATTAAAAGCATTGAGTTTATTGAAATAAAACTTTTTGCACCCTGAGAAGTTATTTACAATAAGATTCCTCTAAGAAAACGATTTTAAATGTTTTAAATTCAAATTATAGTTAGCTTTATTTCAGTTTTATGCAATCTCTATAATTCTATTCAGGATATTTAAGCAGGGCCTCTTAATTCTATTAAAGAAATTAGTATTGTCACACTTTCTTCTTCTACCTTTTCTTCTCTGACTCCCATTTTTATATTAGGTGATTAATTTACTATTGTGGTTCATAAGCATTTACATTATTTTCTGTGACCCAAATGGATTCAGCCTACTATGGGCCCTTTACCATGACTTCTTAATTCCTGATTTCTTTGTTTTGATTTATCGTATTTGAATGAATGTCTGACAGTGTGTGTTTCTCAAGAAGGTCCCATCAGCATGTGTGCCAATTATTTTATATTTAGTGATGTCTTTTGCCTTTTGCCTTGTTACACAGGGGTGACATCTTGGGTGGGTATGATGCTCTTGAACATATTTTCTTTCCCTCAGACCTTTGTAGACTCACTTCTTTGTCTTCTGACCTTAGATTTTGCTCTGGAGAAGTCTGAAGCCAGGATGATTTTCTTACCACTTTGTAGATAGTTTTTGCTGTTGTCATTGTTACTGTTTGGTCTGGATCCCTATATTATTGTCTTTATAACCAATAGTTTTAGTCATTCATGATCAATTGTTTCTATTTTAGTCATTCATGATCAATTGTTGTTAGTTTTTTTTGTTTTAGGGGAATTTTGTATCATCCCCTTGAATACTTCTTTCTATTTCATTTACTGGAAGACTTTAGGAGACACACACACACACACACACACACACACACATATGTTTGGTACTAGGAATGGAATCCAGGGCCTCATGAATGCTAGGCACATGCTCCACTACTAAGCTACATCCCCAGTCCTTTTCCTAATATTGTTGCCCAGACTGGCCCCAAATTTGCAGTCTTCCTGTCTCAGCCTCCTGCATAGCTAGAATTACCAGTATGTGACACCACACCTAGCTTTAGAATATGTTTTAAGGGAAGAAAAGTAGATATAGAACAATGTGTATAAAGAGCTGTTGTTATGTTAAAAATTAGAAAAAAGAATGTGTTTAAATACATCTTTTGCATTCACCTACATATTTGCTTTATATACCTTAAATATATTATGAAATGATAGATAAGAAATTAATAATCAGTTGCCTTTCTCTGCATGTCTTTTTATACTTTTTGAATTTTAAACAATGTGGATGAGTTATGTATTAAAAAAACATGTAGGCTCTTCTGTCTGTTTTGAGATTTGTTTAATTGCTCTGTCCCAGGGTTCCTGTATCCAACCTCCAATTCAGTATGGGGCCTGAGAAGCTTGGCATCAATGAGCTCGCTCCCAGGCAGTCATGATCCTCGCTTCACCACCACTTTTAGCCTCCATTTCTATCACACTTCAGGCAGAAACTTGTTTCTCTCCAAAATCTAGGCCTATTAACAAATATTCTCAGAATTTTGTTGATTCATTAGTATCACTTTTTTAGGGAAAGGTTTGTACCTTGTGGGAGGAGTTGGGTCATAATCAATCCTTCTCTCTTTCTCTCTATCAGCTAATACTTTTTAAAATATATGGCATTAAATTGTACCCATTCCTTTTTGGTTGCTGCCAATGATTGAAGTTATTAATGTTGCTATTTAATGTTATTATTTTTTATTCAGTATATTGGTATTTTGGTTAGGGAGATTCTGTGATCTGGTTTCACTCGTTAACATTTTCCTTAATTCTTTAATTTCTGGAACTGACTTTGAGTCTCCTGCCTTGCTTTGATCTAGTCTCCATTATTTGTGTACTCCTTAATGGTGACTCCTCCCCTCACTGTGGCCTTCAGTTCCACCTGAACATTGACCTGCTATAGTCTCAATCTTGCCTTGTCTTTCCAGTGTTTAACTTTCAACCTTGTCTTTGTCTTTGTCCTATATGGCCAGTTTCCCAGCCCCTCATTCCCAGTCCATCTGCAGGAGGGCTGGTCTGGGCAGGGAAGATTTCCAAGGCTGCTCAGCTTTGTAGGACTCAGTGGTTTGGGGAGTCCTCAGAGCACCCTGGTTCTGGGAAAGCTGGATTCCCTTTATACAAGCTTTTACTACACACACGCACGGCTATTTCTTCATCTGCCAATGTTTTGCTTCACAAGTTCGTCGCCCTTTCAACATAAATTCCCATGATTATTTCTCAAGTTATACCCTTGCCTTTCCAAAGATTTGCCCTGCTCACAGAGTTATCTTTCTGAAACTAAGATGTGATTATGCCATTCTCTTGTTTACAAGAGAATGTAAATGTCTCATTGCCTTTAAGAAAAACTCCTAAAACTAAAAGTTACTGAAGCACCTAGGTTATAGCCAGAGAGTGTAAGCCCATGCAGGACTTTGTCTTGTTCACTACTATATCCCTGCTTGGTGGACAATACCTGGTGGGTACTCCAAAAACATTTGTCAAATAAAATAATAAATAATAGGTGCCTCATAAATCTTATTTGAGTGAATTTTGATTGAGTGAGAGCTGACTGATAAAATTGCAGAATCTCTCTTTGTCATCTGAAAACACCAATTTAAGTAATCAACAACAAAAAATTTGCAGTTTTGGTTTTAACATGCTGTGCCATTATGTTTAAATGAGGCATAATGGTATATAAAGTGGCAAACACAGTGAATTGACTGCAAGAAGTCGAAAAGATAGAGGGTTTGCTCTATCTCATAGTATGTATTACTCAAGGATTTGTGTAACACACAGAGAATACAATAATGTAGTATGCTAAAAATTTGGCTCACAATTTTGTGGCTACCAAGTTGAAAAGGATTCATCAGCAAGGGGCAAACATTTCATAACATTAAGCTCTAGAACAAATTTCCTACCTGGGGCTTTATATAAGGGACAAGTGATAGGGTAGACATTATATTGTATATTGTTCCTCTGGCAAATAAGATAGTACATTTTTTAAACAGTTTCTTACAGAAGATGGTAACAGTAAGCCCAACTCATGGCTGCCAATTCTGTTCAGAGCTAAGATAATAGGGTCCATTTGTGTGTCGTCCTGCTGTTTGTCTGACTTGAAATCAATGATAGACTTAGATCTTCCAGCGTTCAAGTGGTCTTCCTCATAGAGAGGCACCTCCTTCCTGCTGGCCTTTTGACTGACTGATCTAGTAAAGCAGTCATTTTGAGAGTGTGCTGTCAGGGAAGGACCTGAACTGTTTGATGGGCAACGAATGAGGTGGACACATGTTCCAGAGAATCCAAGTGAGAGTTGATATGAACCACATTTTTGGGGGGATTCAAGATGCCTAAGTAGGCAAGTTCCCTGGTTGGGGATGGCAAGGCCCAAGACATCTTGGCATCTGCATCAAACTAGAAAGTGTTCATCAGTTTTTTCATCACTAATTAATCTCTAAATTTACTGCCAAGGGCGTACATTCTTGTATGTTGCTAGTGGGAGTATAAATTCCTAACAAACATTTTGGAAAGCAGTTTGATGATATTTTTCAAGAGCCTTAAAGACATTCATACCATTTGACCTAGTACTTCTACTTCTGGGAAACTGTCCCAAAGAAATAATTCTTTATTTAAAAAAAAAAAGAAGAGATAGTCTATGCCTTAAATATTCTGTTATTTGTAATATTTCATTTCTTCACTTATAGTATGAAGAAATTGCAGCCAATTTAAATGTCCCACAAAAGGAGAATAAACAAGTAATATATTTACTCAAAGAAATATCATGACTCACATTAAAGTTATTTGAAAAATAGAAAATTCTTAAAGCATTGAAGGAGGAAAGCAAAATACAAAGAGTATAAATAATATTTGCTTTAAAATATGCTTAAAGAAAAGATTGGCAGGAAATATACCAAAAGAGTAAATCATTGTTTGGGGATACTAAAACCTGAATTTTTTTGTTTTATTTATTTATTGATTTATTGTTTATTTGTTTGTATCAGGAATTGAACCCAGAAGTACTTAACAACTGAGCCACAATCCCCAGTCCATTTTTTTTTTTTTTTTTTAAATTTTGAGACAGGGTCTTGCTAAGTTGCTGAGGCTAGTTTTGAACTTGGAATCCTCATGGCTCAGCCTCCTGAGCCACTGGGATTACAGGTATGAGCCACTGCACCCAGCTAAAACTTATTTTTAATAAAAAACATTCTGATAGTTTTTGTTTAGCATTTTTTAAAAGATTATCTAAAATTACCTAAAAAAAAAAAAAGAGATGCTTTGTGATAGAGGAAAGATAATTAATAATCTTGTGCTCAGCTAAATTGCAATACTCTGTTCCAGACCTTCCAGGTCCCTCTGTTTAAATTCAAACTAAACCTTCTGATTTTGACACCAGAAAAATTATTGCTAGATGAGGTTCACTAAAACCTGTGTCATTCAGTTATTAGAAAGACTGTGCAACTATTATAAATAAAAGAATTGACATTTGGGCTTATTATCTAGTCTCCCATGGTTTTGATTCATATGAATCAGTCTCCCAGAGCCTGATTCTTGCTGGTGAGTGGGATGAAATCAGGCTTTTGGCCTTGTAAATCTGGGGTCTGGCTCCTGGACTGCTCAATCCCCACCACAACACAGCAGCAACCCTTGGAGCACCACTGCAAACAGCAGCAGTCCAGCCTGTGGCTTTAGTGGCAAAAGAAGAAAGAACAAAAATGGAAGGAAAAATCAGATTATTACATAGTGAGCTGGTCTTTGAGTTAAAAAAAAAAAAAAAAGGCAAAGCATCAGTAGCAACTGGAAATGGTGGTCTTTCCATACAGTGAATGCTTAATTCTCATATAAGTAACTTTTAATTCTTAGTCCTTTTTTCTTAACTTTTTCTTTCTTATTTGAAGTATGATCTGGTTAAGTACATTCACTGAATGTTTGACTCACTAATTAGCTTTTATAGCTGCATTACATAATTACATAACCAGGCTATGTACTTCACTCATGCACTTATTTTTTTTAATAACAGCTTTATTCAGATATAATTTACCCATTTAGAGTGCATAATGAGTTGCACAACCATTACCACAATCAATTGTAGAGCATTTTCATTACCCCCAAAGAAATCCATTAGCAGTTGCCCCCCATTTGCCTCCAAACCTCCCAACCCTGAGTAGCTACTAATCTTTCTGTCTCTATAGATTTGCCTATTCTGGGTGTTTCATATAAATTAAATCACAAACTATGTGCTCTGTGTCACTGGCTTTTTATTACTCAGCATAATGTCTTCAAGGTTCATTAATGCTGTGGCATGAATCAGCACTTCATTCTTTTTACTTATTTTTATTTATTTTATTCTAATCTTTCTTTTTATAGATGTGCCACATTTTATCCATTTATTGTTCATTTTTGTTTCCACTTTGAGGCTAATATAAATACCACTCTGAACATTTGTGTACAGGTTTTTATGAAGGTATATATTTTCATTTATATACGCACCTTGCAGTAAAATATGATGATTCTATCAATAGCTTTTTTCAGAGTAGCTGTACCATTTTACAGTGCCACCAGCCAAGTATGAGGGTTCTACTTTTCCACATCCTTACCAACACTTGTTGTTATCTTTTTTATTATGGCCATCCTATTATGTGTGAATATCTTGTTTTGGTTTTGATTTGGATCTCCCTGATAACTAATGATGTTTCTTGGGTTTATGGTCCATTTGTGTATCTACTATGGAGAAATGCCCTTTCAAATTATTTGCCCAGTTTTAATTGGGTTATTTGTCTTCTATTGTTGTTGTAAGACTTCTTTATTTATCTTGATGTAATTCCTTTATCATATATGATTGCAAACATTTTCTCCTCTCTGTGGGTTGTCTCCACTTTCCTGATGGTACCCTTATGCTTTTGATGCTTAAAAAGCATAAAAGTTAATTTTTATGAAGTCCAATTTATTTTTATTGTGCTTTTGGTGTCATATCTGATATAAGCCATTGCCTAATTCAAAGTCACAAGATTTATACCTATGCTTTCTGCTAAGAGTTTTATAGTTTTAGATCTTATATTTAGTTCTTTGATCCATTTTGAGTTAATTTTAATATATGCTGAGGAAGTGGTTCAGTCCCCCTACTCTTTTTCTTTTTACATGTGGCTAATTTTTCCAACATCATTTGTTAAAAAGACAATTTTTCTATTGAATTGTTTTGGCATCCTTATTGAAGATCAAGTGCCAGGCATGGTGGCACACACCAGTAATCCCAGCTACTCAAGAGGCTAAGAAAAGAGAATTGCAAGTTCAAGGCCAGCCTGGACAATTTAGTGAGATGCTGTCTCAAAAAAAAAGGCTGGGGGACTGGGGATGTTGTTCAGTGGTGAAGCACCCCTGGGTTCAGTCCCCACTATGGGTCAGCTGACCATAATATGTGGGTTTATTTCTGAAGTCTCAATTCTAACCCTATATATCACTGCATTTAATTTTTTTTTCATTCTTTTCATTCTGCAAAGATTTATTGGGCACCTCTGTATACCAAGCATTGAGCCTGACATATTCATATTGCTTGCTTTTGGGAACCAAACTATCCCTCTTCAAAGCCCAAATTTTCTTTAATAAATTCATTTCAGAGTTAATGAGAGATAAAGTGATTTAGGTCAACTTGTAGAGGCATTTGGAGATCTACCTGATTTGTACCTGGTCTCTGGGCAAGTTGTAGTTTGTCCAGCTGTGAAAATGTTCAGAAGTCTGACTGCATGGAGAGGGCTTGGAAGAATGAAAATTGGTCCAGAATAGTCCAGTGACTGTGGAAGATAAGATTAGTCTTGAAGTACAAGGAGGACATGCAGCCAGGCTGGGGGTTCTGACAGGTGTGGAGTTGCCCACGAGCAGCTTGAAAGGTCCAGGAAGTTAGTAAGCACAGTGGCTGGTGGTAGTGAGGCCAGAAACAGAGAAGGGCTCCTGGATTGAAAAGCCCACAATTCTGCTAGCTCCTTATCCATGTAAAGTATAAGGAGAAAATAATATTTAGAGAAAAGGACTTATTGCTGAGTTTAAGATAAGTGAAAGGAGGTGAGAATTCTATGTAATGATGGTGGTTCATCTTTATTTAATAGGAATTATGGTTGTAGCAATTGTAGGGATAGGCCAAGCCAAAGAAAAGCAAACTTAGCAGAATTTCGTGTTTATCTGAAATAAAGATGTTCCAGTGCTATAATTTGAGGACATTGGGAGGATAATTGTATCAACTTGTAATGAACAAGGTAAGAAAAACGGTTTTAAAGATAATGATCTATGATTTTGCTATGCTGATTGGCAAAACTTGCAAGTAGATAATAAAAGTTATTCAACCATTAAAAAGTGTATCATATCTAATATCTAGGAGCTTTCAACATTCATTAGACACAGATAGTATTGATTTCCTACCCACCATTTATTCATTTTGAAACCCACATTATAAAATGAACCTTCGTTGTTCTATTTTAAAGGTTGAGTAGTAGTTTTGTTCTAGTTGATAAAAGTAAAAAATACAGTAATTGGTTTTGAAAGACTTTAGAAAAGTAGCCAGATTCTGTGAGTACCATGCATATTATTAGTGTTTTGAGAGAGGAAAAAGTTTAATACTGACTACATTGAAAAAGTGTGTATAGCAATTATATAAGTTTTAGTTGCTCAAGATGGTTTTGGTGATAAACATTTAAATTTGAGTGTTTTAGAAATGTATTACGTGATGAGACTTATTTGTCCATCCTAAAATTTCTTTCAGGAATTGTTCCATCTTCCGTTGTCCTGACTTCTTTCCAGGTGATGTCAAGAGTTTTTCTAATATGGGCAGTGACACACAGTGTCAAAGAGGTAAGTAAAATAAAATAATACTACCAAGTTGGCTTTTCCTCTGGACATGTTGGTTATTGCTAAAGACAAGACTCCAGGTCATACCAAAACAGCTGAGATGAAAAGTACACATGCACTGAGGGAATTGGGCCAAAGTGGGAAACATACTCCAGATCTGTAGTGTTGCTGAAGAAAAAAGACTGATTAAATGGCAGTGTCCTGCTGTCTAATTCCCATGGAGGTCGGGGTGGTCTGCAACTCAATTACATTTTTCTGGTAGCTTGTTTTTGTCTCACATAGTAAACTCTGGGCATTTGCACCCTTGTAGTGGGAATGGAGACACTGGGTTCCTCTTGGAGCAGTTCCATCCTCATGGGACCAGGATGGAACAAATTTGTTCCTTCCCAGCCCTTTAGGGTTAATAGAATTGCCAAGTGTGCTAGGTCTGGTAGTCCTGAGTGCTCTGCATGGAATCTAGGGTGGTGGATACAAAGCAGGCCTGGGGACACTGCTGCAAGAATTGAGAGGCAAAAGTGCTCATCCCATGGGTGTGAATCTTCTCTCTCTAGGTTAGGTATTTCTTGCTCACCTTGAGGTAGAGTACCTGTAGGTTACAAGGAGGATTCATTTTTCAGTTTTTTATTCCTAATAGCCTATCACCAGCATCACTGGATTCTTTGGGACCCATGAAATTGCTTATCTCTCAGCATCTGGTGTATTCTTTGTCCTCTATTCTTCCGAAATCCCTGTCAAAACATTCTGTTTTTCAAGATTAATTTGACAGTTTCATTTGTATTTCAACTAATGAGGTTTTTTAAAACCTTTTTATTCATCTGTGATATACATAAGAAAAAAACACACATAGCTAGTAAGTTTTTAGGCAAAGTTAAATCAACTTTGGTTAATAAGCTATTATTTTGGTTATATTCACATGGAATTTGCAGACCCATGGGCTTCCTTTTTAAGATCTGTCTCCTTCCTTGAAGATGTCTAAGTTATCCCATGTAGGAAGAAGGTGAAATAATTACATACTTTTTTTAGTCATTGCATTTCTTTAAAAAAAAAAAAAAAGTTAAAAGAGAGACAGGGAAATAAATTCTAATACAGCAAGCATGTTGCCCTTTGTTCTCACTCTTATTTATGAAGTTAGGAAAATTGCATTACTTATAATTCCATGTCATCTCTTCATTGACTATGAATCCTTTCTACAAATCATTTTTAACCTGTATTTCTTCCTCCCATACTTTTGTGTATTATACTGTTTTCATTTTAACCAAACAAAATATTATTATTTTCTAGTAGTCTCAAGTAACCTAAAATTTCTTCTCAGTATCTTTACATCTCTTCACCGCCCCCCACCCCCACCTAGTGCTGAAAAACAAACCCAGGGCCTCATGCATGCTAGGGAGGCACACTACCACTGAGCTACACTCAGCCCTCAGTGACATTCTTAAATAGGTAATATGTGCTTTCAGTAATTAAGTACATGAAGGTACATGAAGCCAAAGTATTGTCCACTAGGGAATGCTCACTTTGCCAAAAGATAGTCACACATGAATTGTCCAGGTGCCAGTACTCCAGCTGCTTCAGTGATCATTCCTCTGCATATTAGTGTGTCTGCCAAAGGAGCTGAGCAGGTACCTCAAAAATAGTTAAAATTCAAATCAAGCAATTTTGTTAGTCAAATTGCTGTTAATAACATTTGCCAGCATTTCCTGGACAGATCATTAAAACTAGTTGGCTTAAAAAGCTATTAAATGTGTCTGTAGATTACAGGTACATGAACCTGACCATTGTCCTCCCTGCCTACCAGATGCATAGACTTGACATTTAGCAGATGGTTTCAAATATATTACATTTGAGCTTTGCAGTATGTATTCATTACATTTGCATATTCAGAATTTTTCTCTGCAACCAAAGTGACCCAATTTCTGCTAACATTAGCATATCATTTTCTGAAGAGCATCCTTTCTGCCTTTTTATTACCTTGAGTCCCCTTGTTTTATATACCCTATTGATTAGCTGACTTCATCTTTTCTCGTGGAAGTAGGGTTTAATGTTTCTGCTGATCCAGGATCTCAGTTCTTTTCTGTGAACTGTTTGTTCACAAAATCCTCATTGATTGTTTTGTTTACAGAGTAGATTCCCTCCTGGATCTCCTCAAGACTTTGACAGCTGTGTTGAAAGTCTGTTGCTTTAACTCCTCAGAGGCCAAGTGGCTTGCTCTCTCTCACCTGTTCCTCAGCCCCTTCTCTTGGCCAAATGGTATTTTTCTTGCTTTAGAGTTTCACAGTCACTGTAATTCATTTTGTTCTGTACAGCATTACACATGACTTCATTCTTCTGTTTCTGAAGCATCATATAAATGTTTGTATTTTCCTTCTATCCAGCTCTGCTTACTTTAGTGGTGGGAACCATATAACTATTGCAGACAGAAATTGACCTCAGAAATTACTGCTTAATAAAATATATCTCTTTTTCTCATAGTAATGTTCAGTTGTTTTTCTGAGTACTATATAGTTTCTTTTTCATATTCCCCTCTAAAGGAGACAGGCGGAATTCTTTGTTTTCATCATATTCTTGTGGATTCGACTTTCTCCACCCTTGGTGGCCTGGTCATGTTCCTTATGCTCATTTCCCTTGTTTTTCTGTAATTATACATGATATGCTGAGGTACAGCTTTTAAGTCAAGACTCAGCTAGTTTCACATCTGAGGTATGTTTCCTTTCAAGAGGCCCCTGTAGGATGTACACCCTCACTCGTCATTTTCATTCTTTACCCCATGGAATGCTAGTCACATAAATGTCATCATGAGCACTGTGGAACTAAAGGTGATCAGGTAATTTTCTTTTATGACATACAAAATTTCATCCATCAGGTAGTGTGATACCTGAGTCAGCAGGATGTTAAAGAAAGAATTGTGATCTCAATACTCAAAAGCTTTTTCTTGACTTGACTTAACAATAACCTTCCCACCTTTTTCTTCTCAAAGACCCTAATATATGAAAAAGGAGCTCTGGCAAAACAATCATCTGGAGGGTAGGGATGGGGGTGGAGAAACAGGAGGGATCTAGCAGACCTGCTTCCTTTCCAGGGTTTCCCACCTGTCTCACACCTAAACTGGCTCCTTCCCCACCCCTTAGCCAAGCTGACCATTGCTGCTGCTATGACTGGCCTCCTCTGGTATTTGCTCCCTCACCCTCTTGTTTGGGTCTGTGCCTTTGTCTTCTCATTGAACAGAGACAGGATTGGCATTTTTCAAAAATGAACTCCAATGGGAAATGCCACCTTCTTTCCCTTACCATGACTCCCCTTCAGAAAAAGATAAGGGCGCATATTCTTCATTGTCCAAAGAAAATTATGCTTAGCCCCAGATTCCTGACACAGATAGATCACTGTTCTATTCTTTTCCTGGCTCAGCACCCTTTGGAAAGGCCACCTCAAGTCCTCTCCCAAGTCCTTATAGTAAGATTACTATGTTCCTGGAGCAGAAGTGCCACAGGGAATAGTTGAAGAAGAAGCTGCTGGGCTGTCACTGTGGTTTTATCCCAAGAACAGTGAAAGACCTCTATACTGAATTAGGGGTAATCTGCATAAAATGAAAGTACGCCCCAGAATACTGAACCTTCCCTCCTTTCCTCCTCCTCATTTTCTACCATTAGATAAAGGGACATTTTTCCACATTCTTCTGGAATGTTCTGTAAGTTCTGTTTCTCCAGGTGTCTTTTTCCCACTTCTTTCTAACATGCTGCTGGACTTTGTGAGACTTAGTCGACCTTTCTAGCCATTTAGCCAGATGTTTACAAAAATCTTGTAATCAGTGTTGACTGGGCACAGTGGCATACAGTCACAATCCCAGCCCACTTTGGAGGCTGAGGCAGGAAGGTCACAAATTCAAAGCTAGCTTATGCAACCTAGCAAGATCCCTTTCAAAATAAAAAATAAGATCTGGGGATGTAGTGTAATGGCAGAGAACCTTTGGGTTCAATCCCTATTACTAAAAAAAAAAAAAAAAAAAAAAAAAAATTCTTGTAATCAGTGTTTAAGAAAGTTAGTAACCTCTAGTTCCTTATTATTGTACTGGTGTTGTTTGATATATTATATACAGATGGCTGTATCATTTATTCTTGACTACTGTCCTTGGAGGTAGGTTGTAGAGTTTAGAAGCTAGAGAGGCTAAGTGACTGTCATACCCAGCAAGGGCAGAGTTGGAGTTAGACTTCTGAATCCAGGGTCTTCCCACCACATCAGAGCTGCTGCCTTCTGGCCCTTTGAAAATGTGATGTAAACATCCTTATTTTCCTTGTCCTGACTTTTCCAGCTGCCCTGTAGAGTAGAAATCCCCTGCCTAAGACCCAGAAGTGGGCTTCCTGTTCCACAGTTCTGTCCTTTGGAAGGGTTCTGTTAAATCAGTGTGCATCTATTGTGGGCTTACTGTTGGAGCATATCTGCAACACTTTGCTTCCCACCCCCGCCCCTTTTTTCCTTTTTTATTGCTGAAGTGGTTCTGGGGCAGATCTCTCCAACTAATTGACCTTCTTCCTCAAAAATTCCAAGATAGTTTTTCAAATAGATTTATGCACTATTTGGACCATAGTTCCCAGACTATTTATTAAAAATGCAGATTCCAGGTCCTACTCCACACTCAGTATTAAATTCTGGGAATGTGGCCAGGAAATCTGCTTCTTCAGGTAATTTTGTGAATTCTAAGGAAGGTTTGAAAAATGCCCTTAGATACTGTATGTTGTGCTGGAATTTTTATTTGATTTTCTTCTTACTTTTACTTCATTTCTGTTTAGTTTACTTGAAACTTAACCAAATTTCAGCATCTCTTTCCCAAATCCAAGAGCCATTATTCATTATTTTAAAGTTGAAAGTCTTCATCTGGGACAGTGGCACATACCTGTTATTCCATCCATTTGGGAGGCCAAGGCAGAAGGTTCGCAAGTTTGAGACCGGCCTGGGAAACTTAGCAATACCCTGTATCAAAATTTTGAAAAAGGGGTTGAGGATGTAACTCAGTAGTAGAGCGCCCCTGAGTTCAATCCCCAGTACTGCCAAAAATAAATAAGTAAAAAGAGTTTTGTTGTTGTTGTTGTTTGTTTGTTTGTTTGTTTGTTTAAATAAAAATTAAAGAGTTCCCTTAAACTGCTTGGTAGAGTTCCTATGGAGTTTCTGGAGCCTACTTCAAAATCTAATGTCTTTGCTGATTATCAGTCTCGAAGAGCCCACCTTTAAGGCAGAGGCAGATCTGAAACTACTGCATCAAAGAAGCAGGACTAATTTTTGTTTATTTTTAAGAAAGAAGCATAAGGAGTCCAGCTGCTTCGTACTGGAGAAGGATTGCTGGGAAGGGCTCACTAAAGGGCATGTGTTTCACACTGCCCTGCTACCACAGCAATCAGAGATACACAGCAGAGCATTTCCCCCTGAGGTAGTGCTATGCAAACATCTGTCCTCCTGGGACTTCTCCAGAAATGTCACCCACCCAAGACAATTATATTATCCTCCAGGTAGTCAGAACTCAGTACTCTGGAGCTTGGAGGCTTGGCACTGGTGACTTTCAAGAGGAAGTGGTGATCTGGCTTTACCACTTACTTACAACAAAGCACTTCAACTTGTTGAGCCTTGTTTTTCTCATCTTTGAAATGGCAATGCTAATATCTGACCTGTCTTATATCATAGTTTTTGTGAAGATAAGAATAATATATGCACAGATACCATTGCCCTGTGTACACGTTTGAACGCACAGATGGTGTGACTCTACTTTGTGTACAACCAGTGAAACAATAGCTGTACTCCATTTGTGTTCAATGAATCAATAAGTAAATAAAAAAAAAAGAATAATATATGCAAACAAGGTGGCAGTGTTTAGAAATCAAGATCTCAAGCTTGCAGTATTTTGCTGAGCAGCTTCTGAAATCCCTTAAAAAAGGGTGGTATGGGAAGAAGTGCCCCTTCATTATAGATGGAGCACAATTTTCTTTTTTTTCCTCTTCATTTTCATTCATATGGAAACCAAAACACTAGATAAGCTAATACCCTAACTTCCCCATTCCTGTTCTTGTGTTGGTTGCCTCATGGGTGTTCTGTGCTGCTGGGTCCCCCAGATGGGCTCATGGTGAACTCATATTCTGTCCCACCTCCTGAGATTGCTCCTCTTATTAGCCTCTCTCCTGTGATTGCCCACGTTCCTCATTCCTAGTGACCATTGGTGATCTTCCCAGCATGCGCCACCCATGAATGGGGTATGGTAAGGCAGAAAGGGCAGCCACTTCTCCCCACCATTCAGTGAGGAGGGGAAAAGTTGTATCTGGAAGCACATCATTGTCTCCTCAGATACTGGGCCTGGGCCAGAAGCTGTCTTCTAAACCCTGTGCCCTTTCCACAGTGACATTACATCACAGTTAGCAGAGGCTATTGAGATATACTCAGTATCCTTTGTTTCCCTTGAAAGCTGTATGTCTAAAACCTTCATCCTATTTCATCTACTTCCTTACTTTCTATTTTAAATATTTCTGTAGGTGGATTTACATCACCTTCACTTTTAAAATTAGCACCACTCCTAAAGGTAAAAAAAAAAAAAAAATCATTATTTTATTGTTAATCAAACACTGTCAAACTTCGGGTATCTCTTAGGAAATGCTGCTGCATTTGCCACATCTGTTAATTTTGGGCACTTAAAGATTGTGTTACTTATCTCACTGCCAGGTGGTTTGTTTTGCCATTACCTGCAGTCTGGGTGATTTGGGCAAAATCAGAATGTTACTTTCTCCAGTGTCTTTCTGCTTGTTATTTTCAGCATCTTCTTGTACTATGTATAAAGATCTTATTTCAAAAATATTAGAAAATATTTAGGTAGATCCTTTCGGCTCATTGTAGGTTCACTGCTGCCATCCCATGTGGCACCTTTCTCCCACTGTCTTAGATCCTTTTTAACCCTTGGAGAACTTCACTGGAACTCATTTGTTGTTCAGACTATGATTAAGGCTGGGCATGGTGGTGCACATCTGTAATCCCAGTGGCTCGGCAGGAGGCTGAAACAAGAGGAACACAAGTTCAAAGCCAGCCTCAGCAACGTAGCGAGGCCCTAAGCAACTGGATGATACCCTGTCTCAAAATAAAAAGGGCTGAGAATGTGGTTCAGTGGTAAAAACACCCCTGGGTTCAATCCCTGGTTCGTTAGTATCTTTCCCCTCTCTTTCCCCCTCTCCCTCTCCACTCCCTCTCCCTCCTGCCCACCATGATGCTTAAAGCTTCTGGGACATTTCTTTTGCTCTTCCACCCACAGGCTAAAATCTGACATACACCATTCCCAGTTGTCAATTTGAGCATGAGAAGAATCAGTTCCAGCATGCACATTCCCTGAAAGTCTACAGTTGTCTTCATTTTGAGAAATCTCACTCAGGAGGAAGGGCCAGAGCCTGACCTGCTGCCCCAGAGGTTCCTGCAGGACCCAGAGCCCACCTGCCTCAGTCCACCCCATTCCAGACTGGTCTGCCAGTTGCCCAGTCCCCTCAGGTCAAGGGTTGATCAGCTCTTTCCTTTCCCTCTGCCTTAGAACTTTCAGGTTTGAGGTTTTTTGAGACATTTTACATTTTAATTAGTCTTTCTAAGTATTATATAAGCCCCCTCTCATTTAATTGATGTTCTGGATGCATCAGTGCAGTCTCCTATATTCTATTTTTTCTGACAAAGAAACTTATTGTTGGAATGCATCCTCTTAGGCATAAGACATGTCTATATGATCAGTTAATATTGTAATGTGTGTATTGTTCTGTTTGCCAATAATAGGCAGCTTGTTTGCAGCCAAATCTGGTTATTTGCAATCCTGGGATTAACAAACATGCTTGATTGACTTTTGACATTAGGGAACTGTCATGGAAAGGGAACCAGAGTAAAAGAAGAAAAGAAGGGACTGGGGATATAGCAGTTGGTAGAGTGCTTGCCTCACAAGCACATGGCCGTGGGTTCAATCCCCAGCACCGCAAAAAAAAAAAAAAAAACAGAAGAAGAAGAAAAGAATTGTTACCTTGGGCTTAATAGTTTCTAAATAAGCACATGAGATTTACAGACCAGGAGCTGAGTTGGTTTCAGCTTTAGTTATGAGTTAGCAGCTTGTATTCAGGAATAACACAGAAATAAACCTCAGTGTCATGGAACTATGCCCACGAGTCATTTCATCAGTGGAGAGTCATCAGTAGGTGAATCCCAGCATTCATATCAGCTCTCATCCATGATTTCAAAGTGAAATGGATTAAGATGCTTATTTAAGCTATTTATTTCAAGGCCCAAAAAGGAACTTTTTAATGCTGTATAATGCTGGAAAGATGTTGGTACATTTTTCTTCTTTCTTTTGTGAGTTTTCTCTATCCCAGCACTGTCCAGTAGGACTCTGCATTGATGGAAACATTGTCTGTCTGCATTGTGCACTATGGTATCTGCTAGCCCTCTGCAAATGCTTTGAGCACTTGAAATGCAGTTAGGATAACTGGGGAACTGAATTTTAATTTAATTTTAAATAGCCACCTGTGACTTTTTTATAAGTTACCATATTGCACAACTCTAGCTATTAGGTGTGGTGTTATTTATTTACCATTCTTTTTATTTCATTCAATTAGGTTTTCATTTTTTCCCCCTCATATGTGTATGTGACTGACTACATGATTTTTCAAAAAAGAAGCAGCAGAAGTCATGGGCTAGGGTATAGCTCCGCAGTAGAGCACTTGCCTAGCATGGGTGTGGCCCTGGGTTCAATCCCCAGCACCACCACAAAAAAAAAGCCACAGCAGAGAAAATGTATGAAGTACATTTGGTATGCTGTGTTCTTTCAACGATTTTTTAAAAAATTTTTTATACAAATCTTAATAGCAGCTAAGGGAAGTAGCATTGATGGCGTGCTGCTAATCTGGTGGAAGGGTAGCACTATGTTCACCTAATGGCAAGGCAGGATGCCGTGTAGGCCTCCCCTTTCGGAGTCCTGCAGCCTTCCTCCACTGTGAGCCCACCATGGCAGGACATCCCAGGTTCACCCTTGTGGAGAACCATGTCACATGCTTGTTCTTTCTGTTTTGAGTTAAATGGTGCCATAGGAGTACAGTCAGTATTATTATCTTGTTGAGTTTGAAGTCTTGTTTCCCACTGTAAAAGTGAGATGATTGGCATGCATCGTGAGCATTGCTAAAATATGTCAGCAAAGCCCAGAAAAGTTAAAAGTTATTACCTATAAACTGCTTTTAAACCGATATGCTCCACAGTACAATGAGTGGCATTTTTAAAGCATTGTTTAATATTCATTTGAAACTTCTAATATACGCGAGGAGGAACTCTTATTACTTACTTCTTTGCCAAAGTGGTCCTTTGTGTACCATAACTTTTTAAAAATAAACTTATTTTGAAGCATGAGTATGGGATATCAGATAGTTAATTAAAACTACATAAAGTTGACATGAATACCTGCACCTTTCTCTGCTCCTATGAAATATATATAAAGTGTGTTTGCATTTCTTCAGGAAAGAGGATTCAGTAATCAGTTTTTACTTATCTGTATCAAAAAGTCCTGTATTCCGAAGTTCTCACTATAAGCTGTGATGCATCACCAAAAAACTATAATAAAACCGATCACTAAGTTGTCTGCATTTTCCAGAGAAAGGACCCTTTTCAAGTCTGGAGTAAAACCCTGGTGCGCTTCTGGAATTTGTAAGGTGTGACTTGGTACATGTGTGGATGTGCGTGTGTGCATGCAGGTGGCACGCTTTGCCTTTTAGGAGGGGAAGAAACTAATTTTTAGCTTGATACATGACAGAGTTTCAGCTTTTGTTTTCTTCAGATTGCTGCCATGAGTGTTTGTTTTTAACAGGACAAACCTTAGCTTCTCCCTTTTACCTCCTTTTGCTCTGGCCTATTACCAGAATAACCTAAAACTTGAAACTCTTGCTTTCTGCATTGGTCCTGTTTTATTGGGTCAAGTTTAAGGAATCTTCTCTTGAGATCATTGTTTCAAAGAATAGTATGTTCAGAGCACCAAGTGTAGAAAAGAATCCAATTTTAAGTAGCACTTTAGTTTTTAAAACTTAAGAATTTTCAGGATGTTGCATTACATATGTGTAGTAGCTCTTTACCATCTGTAGCAGAGGTTATCAGCTGGCAGCAGAAATCCGTTCCACAAGTGGATTTTCAAAGAAAGTTCAAGAAAGACAAGGGGACCGGAGGGTACAGGCCATCTCACAAGAGCAGCCAGTGTGGGTCTCACGTAGTGACTGCCCCCTAGATCCAGTGTTAGTACAGATTTTTAAAGAAAAGGCAGAAATCAGGTTTTTTTTTATTTAAAATCTCCCAATTAAAAAAAAATTCCAGCTAGATCCAGTGTTAGTGCAGATTTTTTTAAAGAAAAGGCAGAAAAAAAAATCCAGATTTTTTAAATGTAAAAGTTTCCCAATTTTTAAAAATTGGTCCAAATATATTTAAAGTGCTATACAAGTTCAAATAGAACATTCATGGACCAGGACCATTGGTCACTATTTTGATATTTCTGCTCTAGGAGATAGTATTTATAGCCTTTATTTTTATTTTGTCTTGAAATTTTTGCAGTAATTACATTGTCATAGAACATAGAAGAACCGTGACATTTCACAGCATATATTGCCAATTTCATGTTCTTTTGACATTTCACTTACAATGATAAATCCTGTCCCCTCTGGAGTATTTGGGGGCAAGGGCATGTTGTGATTTTGTATTTGGATATTTAGGGGTAGGCTGTGGGGTAAGTTTGCTTCAGCTCTTTCTTGGTGCCACAATAATCTATTGCTGGGAACATTGTTCTCTGGGCTATTGTTGCTGTAATAAAGGAAATATTACTTCAGAATATTTAGATTGGCTTAGAGATATATATGGTCAAGTTAGAACTCCATATGATCCCATTCTGATGCAGTCCCTGTGCTTGGGATAGGTCAAAAGTGATAGTTGCATGAAGGCTTTTCAGTTAATAATATGCTCTTTGGAGGTGAGAAACTCAAAACAGGACTAAAATAGAGTATTGGGAAAGGCCAGCAACTGATGAGCTCCTTAGACATCTTGTAATTGGTAGATGTATACTAACCTTTTCAGAGAAAGAGAAAGTCTCTTAACAAAAAATAAAACAACAACAGCACCTCTTAGGCTTAATTACCAAGAAAAGAGATAGCCACCGGGTTGCATTGAGTCCCAGAGTGTCTAGCATAGACAAGAGAACTCAATAAATGTGTGAATTGAATTTCTTCCTTTTGTGGAATCATAATGGTAACTGCTATTTATTGAGTGGCAAGCACTTTGCTAAGCACTTACTGTTTTTCTAATCCACAATAACAACACAAAGCCAGTGTCTGAAGTTTACATATGAGGAAACCAGTGGTGAGAGAAGACAGGTCACTTGCTGCGGGACATGCAGTCAGGAAGCTTAAAGGTCTGTTTGATTCCCCAGTTGCCCTTGATGAGAGAAGGGACAAGATGTAGTGACTAGCTAGCTTAGTGGAGGCACATTTCACCCTTCCTTCATGTTTTCCAGAAAATGAGCTGAACACATAATAAGCTTTTAAAGTTGGACTAATGGGAACCTCTTAGCATTCGGATTTGCATGTCTGACTTTGTTGTAAATGCAGAACCAACTATGCATTGCTTGTTGATGCATGCTTACATTTTTCCTATTGCATGTTCAGAAACATTGATTTCATGTCCAAGAGTTGTTTGGGGAACCCAAGGCCATCATTCACATCAAAAAATAATCCTTCTGTATTGTGGTAAGATTTTTTAACCAGTTTCCTTTGTCACTGAAGGTTAAAAAATCTGTAGATAGTTGCACATATTTCCTCCTTTAAAGGGGATGAATATTAATATTTTCATCATATAACCCACATTTTCCATAAAAAAAGGAAAGGAATAGTATTTTCTGGTTTGTTCACCATGTACCCTTTTGTGGATTGAATAATAAATAAAACCATGAAGGACATTTTATACATGACATCATTATGTAAAAAAACTAACACTAATCCAAATATCGTTATAAAATCACCATGTCAGCCGGGCACGGTGGCGCACGGCTGTAATCCCAGCGACTCGGAAGGCTGAGGCAGGAGGATCATGAGTTCAAAGCCAGCCTCAGCAACTTAGCGAGGCCCTTAGCAACTCAGTGAGACCCTGTCTCTAAATAAAATACAAAATAGGGCTGGAGATGTGGCTCAGTGGCCAAGTACCCCTGAGTTCAATCCCCGGTTTAAAAAAAAAAAAAAGAAGACCATGTCAATATTTATTACATTGCAATACCTTTCATCAAGAATAAAATTCCTTTTTAAATAGTTGACTAAATTGGTTGCATTTTTTTTTTTAAAAAAGTTTTAACCAGGTAGAGAAAGGACCAAGGTTGTCCTTAGAATCGTTGGGTTTCCCATCCCTGTTCCTCCGCTGACCAACCTGGCACCAACTCTGGGACCCTGGGCTTTGCTTTCACTGGAGAGCTGCTCTCCCTATGCAAGGCTGTTCTGACCGCGTCAGACAACAGGCAGGCCCAGACAGCAGATGGGATGCCATCTGTTCGTTCTTCATTCAACAAATACTGCATATCTTCTGTGCCAAGCGATACATGAGAAAGGAACAACCTGGCTGCTGCCCTCACAGGGCTTCCAGCCTCACACGAGCCAAACAAGATGAGGCTGACAGTAAATAGCAGCATGGGATAACTGAGAAGGCCAGGGGAGGGCATGGTGCTGTGACCCCTCATTCACCTCAGTTGCCCCAGTTGAGGGACTGTACCAGCCTGCTCCAATCCCTGAGGAGCTCTGCCAGTCTCCTAGGCTCAGCCATCCTTTATGGAGTGGTCTAGAGGCTTCTGGGAATTAACACGTACAGAACACTTAGAACAGTGCCTGGCCCTCAGCAAGTGCTCAGTAACCGTTTCCTACACGTTGGCTATAATGTAACGTGATCTTTTCAAAACCATTTAGTGACAAATTTCCATACAACTGTTCTGAAATCTTCTTTTCTCTTTGTCCTGAGGTTTATAACAGATATAATTGACATTTCACATAGAAATGAATGTTCTTTATGCTTATTAAAATAGTTTCACAATAGCTGATGAAAATTTACTCCATACTTTTATTCTACTTAAGGAATAATTAGCCCTGCTAATGGGAGCTATCATTATCTTAATCATCATTATTATCCTAATCTAAAGCATTTATTAAGAATTTGATTTTGTGTTTTAGTTAAGCTAGCCCTTCTTCAAAGCAAGTTTGTGACCCAGCCCTTGAAATATTTATGGCCTAAGACAATAGTAATGCTGATACAAATTGAGAATCAGCTTTAAATCCTAGTCCGTCTTCCATTACCCTCTGTTAATGTATCCTTATTGATACTGTTGGTTGTAAATGTTTTTGTCTTTGTAAAGATTGTATAACCTCCTCTTCCAGCATACTCTCAAATAATATGTGTAGTAACCAGATAAGTTTTTGTTTGTTTTCTTTTGCTTCTACTATTTTCCCCAGAGTGGTGCTTTAAATTTAGGTGATTTTTAAAAGATCATTTATTTGGAAATAACTTTAAACTTCCAGAAAAGTTGCCAGAACAAACTTCCATATTCCCTCACTCAGGTTGTCCAGCTATTAGCATTTTTAAAATTTTGATTCATTGTACACAAATGGGGTACAACTATTGTTTCTCTGGTTGTACATGAAGTAGAGTCCCACCATGTAATCATACATGTACATAGGGTAATGATGTTTGTCTCATTGTGTTATTTTTCCTTCCCTCCACCCCCTTCCCACCCCTCATTTTCCAGCTGTTAGCATTTTTCGGCATCCATTTCATTGTCTACTCTCTATGTAGTCTTTTTGTGAATCTTGAGGGCCACTGTATTGGTTTGCTGTCCTCCTAAATACATAAGTATGGGTTTCAGACACTCATCAAATTACATGTAACCCTCCAAATCAGAAAGTCAACCTTGGCACAACACTGCCACTCAGCCCATGGGGCCCATTCAGATTTCATTTACTTTCCAAACAATGTCTTGTTTTCCTTTTTGGAATGACAGATATTCAATATTCTGATCTTCTGTGCTACAGTAAGTACAGGGATCCACAGGAGAATCAGGTGGTGCTATGGTATCCCTGCCATGCCATTTTACATTTCTTTATCAGGCCTCTTTTGGCATCTCAGTTGGGAAGAGCTCCTCCTCCACATTCTTGACAGTTCTAAAGAATACATTTTGTAGGGTCACTCTCAACTAGACACATCCAATGTTTCCTCATAACCAGTTCATTCTTGGTGGGAAGACTATAGAGTTGACACCATGCTGTTCTCAGGGGTGGGCCATGACTACCCATCCAACCCCTTGTTATTGTTGACCTTAGTCACCTGCTCCTAGGAAGTGTCTGTCAGTTTTCTTCACCTTCAGTTCACCATTTCTTTTTATTGATTAGTATTTTGTGAGGATGACTCCTACCTATATCAACCCATTTCTATGATGATTACCAAATGGTGATTGTCTATTTCTATCATTTCTTTCACTCATATTAGTTGACATTCTACTGTAACAATAACTTTCCCTTTCTCTCATTTATTTATTTTGTTTATATCAATTTGGACTAATGAAATTCCAAATGAAATTAGAAATGAATTTCTAATTTCATTAGTCCAAATTCACGTAAATGTCAAAATTGTCTGTGATTTAGCCAGTGGGAGCTGTTTCTTCTTGTTCTTTCCACTTACCTCCATCATTCACTGAGTATTTCCTTACTTCCTGCAACAAAAAGGTCTCCAGGCTCATTTTGTACTTTTCCTACCCCAGCCATGGGATCAACCACTTTGTCAAGTAGCCCTGGTTCAATAAAAGATGCTATTTAGGAACTAAGATCTGAGTAGTAGAGGTGCTTGTTGGCGCTAAGATGTCATTGCTTCTAGGCTCTTTCAGCAGAGGAAGCTAGGGCATACCTCTGTGTATATATGTATACATCCATACACATATGTACCCATACAATATACACATATATCTGAAAGTATATAGCCATATTACATTCATACGTAAATTGAGTTCATATTGGTCCCTCCAATTATAGTCTAATACTTCAATGTTCTAGCATTTTTTCTTCCATGTTTGTAAATATTTTCTTCAACATCAAGAAGCCCTTTTTCCTTAATATATTGATTTATTTGCCCAGTTAGTTTCCTTTATTCCCTGTACCTCATATCCCAACCACATGAGCCATCTCATCCACCCATCACCTCTTCCCCATCACCCCCATACTCAACAGCCAGAGCTGTGGTTCTCACCTGTGTGAGACCATCATCACCTCACGTTTTCACTGCCATACTGACTCTACCATATGGAAAAGGAGAAAGGAGGAATCTTAGTTGAATCTGAACACCTGCCTACAGACATCCATGTCTGAGGTGTTGGGGATGATCCCTTCTCTAGAAAGAAGCTCACCTAATAAGGCATTCCTTTGTGTTTTTGAGTTTGTTTCTATTTTGAATTGAAATCATATTTTGTATTTTAACTCCTGCATAACAGAGATAGAAAAGAAACTTATGAGATAGATTTTGACACACCTTGACAATAAGTTAAATTCAGAAAGTAAAAAGGGTTAAAAAGCAAACAAGTGAAGATTATTAGCAAAGCAAGGTTCAGGGAAGAAGATTCACATTAACTTTAGGGAATTCATTAGGGTTTGTTTCTTATGTTGAATTCTTGGATTCTACCTTGGGTCATTTGATTCATAAGAAGTCATTTCACAGACAAAATAAAGATACCTCTGGATACCAGGGACCTGTAATTTTTCATACTTTACTCAGTCCTCCTCGGTAAGCCTCTTCTGCCCACTTGCCATAGTGTCTAGATTTCATTCTGTGTTCCCCTTTAGAGGGGACCTATGTTATTGGAGAACCAATGACTTTCATGACAACAGATGACCATAACATTTCCATATTTGTTCTCCACGCCCCTCTTGTATAGGGTTCCTTCCAAATGCTCCCAATTTCAAGAGAGTTTTTCTTCCTATACAACAAGTGTTATGAGGGGTGTGCATATGTGTGTGTGTGTGTGTGTGTGTGTGTGTCCCCGTCCCGAAACACAAGAAGATGTCAGAACTATTCAAGGTTTAGGGGCATAGACCTGGGTTCTGATTCTGTAAGACTCACTCTCCTCACCTGTCAAATGGGAATTTAATTATAAAAAAAAAAAAAAAAAAAAAAAAAGTGCTTGGCTATATGTAATAAGAGCTCCATAACTTATTGGAGCTCCATATTTATTAATAAGAGCCGAAAAGGGTTATAAATGGATAAAGAATTTGAATAGATAATCATTTCTTCAAAGAAGATATACAAGTGGCCAATAAATACATGAGAAGATACTCAGTGTCACTAGTCATTAGGAAGATACAAATCAAAACCAAAATGAGGTACCACTTTACATTCATTGGGATGATTATTATGTAAACAAAGCAAAGCAAATAACCAGTGGAGAAATTGGAGCTCTTGTACATTCTTGGTAGAAATGTAAAATGGTGTAGCCATTATAGAAAACGGTTTGGCAGTTCCTCAGAAAGCCAAACAGAATTTTACCATATTATCTAGCAATTCCACTCCTAAATATGTACTCAGAAGAATTGAAAGCAGCCACTTGTATGATGCACCAGTGTTCATCTCAGCGTTGTTCATAACAGCCATGTCATGGTTTGGATATGAGGTGCCCCTCAAAAGCTTTTCTGTTAATGCAGGAATATTCAGAGGCAAAATGATTGGATTATGAAAGCTGTAACCCGACCAGTCCATGCTAGTTTGAATGCACTGATGGGGTGGTAACTGTAGATGCTAAAGCCTGACTCGAGGTCACTGGGGACATGCCTTGAAAGAATTCATCTTCCCTGAGGCCCATTCCCCTCTCCTCTCTCTGCTTCCCCATCACTGTGTCCTGAGCAGCTTCCCTCAGCCACCACAATGTTCTGCCTCACATTGGGTCCAGAGCAGTGGACTCAGCTGACCAGGGACTAAACCTCTGAAACTGTGAGTCAAAGTAAACTTTTCCTCTTCTAAGTTCTTGTCAGGTATTTTGGTCACAGCAACACAAGGCTGACTAGCAAGCCGAAAAGGTGGAAACAACCCAGATGTTCATCCACAGATGAATTGATAAACAAAGTGGGGTTGTACACAATGAAATACTATTCAGTCTGAAAAGGAAATAAATTGTGATGCATGCTACAACATGGATGAACCTTGAAAACACTGCCATATGAAATAAGCCTGGCAGAAGGATATGTACTGGATGGTTCCACTAATACAAGGTACCGAGAATAAACACATTCTTTTAGAAAGTAAAATACTGGTTGGAGTGAGGCAAAGACAAAAGGGAGTTGTTGTTTAAGGAGTACAGAGTTTCTGTATGAGATGATAAAATGGTTCTAGAAATAGATAGTGGTGATGGTTGCACAGTGTGGTGAATATCCTTAATACCAATGAATCATGCACTTAAAAATGGTAAATTTTATGCTATGTATATTTTAACTCTCACACACAAATAAATTACTGAGATTTTTAAGATGTAACATGAAAAACCTGCCTATACATATTCTTACAAGGTACTTCCTTTTTCCAAAGTATCCATTGGCTATAAAGAGTCATGCACCTCATAACATTTCAATCAACAGTGGATCATACATCAGTTGGTCTCGGAAGATTATAATGGAACTGAAAAACCACTATTGCCTAGGACCTATCATCACATTGTAGCACATGTGGTTCACATGTTTTAGTGATGGTCGTGTAAACAGGTCCATGCTGACCTCTTACAAAAGTATCACATACAGTTCTGTATACTGGGTGTGTAGTAGGCTACATCACTTAGGATTTGTGTGAATCTACTCTCGGATGTTATCATGTTGATGAACTCACCTAATGACACAGTTCTAAAGAATGTATCCAAAGTCAGGATATGGGTTACTGGAACTGGGGAGGTAGCTCAGTGGTAGACCTGGCCTCTGTGAGGCTCTGGGTTCAATCCCTAGTACCTTTAAAAAGAGTGAGAGAAAGAGACACACATTACTGTATATTGACTCTCCCTCTTCTTCTCTCTCTCTCTCTCACACACACACACACACACACACACACCAGTCTGTCAAAGTAAGGCTAAAGAAGGACATTTGTGTGGTAAAGAGGTCACAGGAAGGGAAGAGTTGGGAGGTCAGGTGAACTTGGAATGGTTCACCTATGGGCCAAATCAAGCCTGCAATTTGTAATTGTTTTTTTCATTTCTAAAGATTATAAAAAAACAACAAAGATGAAGAAGTGATAAAGTCTGCATGTAGTACACAACCCAAAGTATTCATGATCTAGAGCCCTTTACAAGAAAAGTTTGCCAACACCTGGTCTGGAGCATTGCTCTAGATTGAATAGTGCCCCCCTGCAATCCCCCCTAACACACACACACAGCAGATGCATGTGTTGAAACCCGAACTCCCAAGGAGATGGCATTTGGAGATAGGTCCTTTGGGAGATAGTTGAGTTTAGCTGAGGTCATGAGGAATTAGTGCCCTTACAGGGATATCATAACTCTCAACCCCACTCCTCGTGTGAGGGCACATCAGCAAGGCAACTGTCTGCAAGCCAGGAAGAGAGTCCTCACCAGAAATCAACCATGCTGCCACCTCAGTCCAGATTTCCAGCCTCCAGAAATATGAGAGAATGGGTTTCCATTGTTTAAGCCACCGTGTCTAGGGGATTTTGTTTTGGCACAGACTAAGACACACTTTGCACAACTTTGCCAAGAACAGTCTCTGGTCCCACTATCTCAGTTTTTGCCACAGTTTCATCTTCTCTCTTATCCCTCCTTTCCCCTCTCCCCTCCCCTCTCTCTTCTCTTCCCAGTGAAAGGAATATTAAGATGTGGAAAGAGAATGCTTACCATAAGTCTTGGTCAGGGGAGTTCTTTGAAATCACCAGAATGGTAAGCAGCAGGTTCCAACGTGCTAAGAAGAATAGGGTTTCTACAATAGCGGCTTTCTTATGTACACCATCTGTTTTTCTTTGAATGTAACAAAAGTGACAGCTTTTCATGTACTGATACTCCTAGTGCCTTTTAAAGTCAAACATATGATGCTATTTGTGTGTAAAGGTTTTTCTCCTGTGCCCATTTGTTTCTCCAGCTTGAATTTCTATGTAAACTCCCTTGGCTAAATCACACAAGCCGCCCACACCTTGCAGCCTCCTTCCTCCATTCAGAGCAGGGGGTGGGATCCTGCATCTGTGGCTTGGAGTATCCAGTGCTCAGTGCAGTGTGCCAGGCAGCGCTGACCCTGTGCACACCCCAGTTTGTGCTGATCACTGTGGACATGCAGCTTCAAAACACGACCTAAAGACTTTTGACAACACATCCTAAACCCACCATTCAGTAATCTCCCTCTTCTCCTTTGCCTTGATAAATCCCCATTATCTCCCTTTTCCTCCATTGCCCTAAATGCCCCTTTTACCCTTAAAAGGCAATATTATACATTTAAAGCAAACCACATATTCTTTTTTGAACAGTTTTATGGAGCTCTAGTTTTTAAAATTCACCCATTTTAAGCGTAAACTTCATTGCTTTTTAGAAAATGTATCAAGTTGTGCAGCCATCACCACAATCTAGCTTTAGACCTTTCCATCACCACAGTGTGATCCCTGTGCCCTTTTATAGTTAATTCCCACTCCCAGCCCCTGGCAACACTGTTCTGCTTTGTCTTTTCTGGACTTGACATTTCAAATAAATGAAATCATATAACATGGGGTCATTTGCATTTGCCTCTTACTGGGCAAGTTTTAGAGGTTCATCTTCATGGTAGCATGTATCAAAATTTCTTTACCCTGTTGCTGAATAATATTCCATTGTATGGATATGTATCACATTCTGCCTATCCTTTTACCAATTTTATAAATATTTGGATTTTTCCTTTTCAATTATTATACATGTTAATACTGAGATAACATTTGCATGCAAATCTTTGTTCAAACATATTAAACCAGTTATTCTTGATAATTAATAAAATTATGTTTCTAGTTCTTAATTCAGAAAAAGTAGTTGAGTTGAACTTTGCCTCTCAAAAAACCCCTCCTAAGCTAAACTCCCTTTTAAAAATTTCTATGAGGCTACTCATTGTTTTTCACATGATCACTGACCTTTAATAGATAAGAGGCTCCTACTTGTTAAAATATTCTCAACTTGCCAGGTGCAGTGGTGCAGTGGTGCCTGTAATCCCAGTGGCTCAGGAAGCTTGAGGCAGGAGGATCGCGAGTTCAAAGCCAGCCTCAGCAACTTAGTGAGTCCCTAAGCAACTCAGCGAGACCCTGTCTCTAATAAAATACAGAAAAGGGCTAGGGACATGGCTCAGTGGTTAAGTGCCGCTGGGTTCAATCTCTGGTACTAAAATAAAAATAAAGTGTGTGTGTGTGATCTCAGCTCTGGCTTTTATAGAGAAAAACACAAGTTATCATCCAAACTAAGGGGCCTTAATTCTGCATATCCCTATGTCCCTATGTTGGGACTAAAGAAAGCAAATGATAGATATGGACCCTTGAAATTCGTACCATCAAGAGAAAAATAATAGTCAGGGAAATATTCCCATCCTACCCACTCAGCAGTCAGTAGATCTTTTCAATTATTCTCTCCTCTCCTGTTTGTTTGTTTGTTTGTTTGTTTGTTTGTTTGTTTGTTGAGATGGGGTCTTGCTATATTGCCTAGGCCAGTCTTAAAATTGAAGATCCAAATGATCCTCTTGCCTCAGCTGGTACTGTAGGTATATACCATCACACCTGGCCTCTGCCTTCTAAATTGATAAAGGCAACTTTATCTCTCCCTGCCACACACACAGTATGGGTATCAAACCCTGGGCATTCTACCATGGAGTTATACCCCCAGCCCTTTTAACTTTTTATTTTGAGATGGGGTCTTGCTAAGTTCCCCAGGCTGGCCTTGAACTTGCAATTCTCCTGTAAAGGCAAATTATTTTTAAGAAATACTACTAAAGTCTCTACTCATTCTTTTCCCCCCTCAACTAAAGAAATTTCAGCTCATGTAGCTCATCAGCGGAATTCCATGCCTTTTCCATGTAGAAGTATGTGTGTTTTCCTTTCCAAGGAATAGTAGCTGGAAGCCACAGCCTACCATCCAGCTCTGCCTTCCATCCTCTGTAGGGTTTTCCTGGGCATAAATGCCCAGGCCCAGGAACACACGGTTTTTCATGAGGTGGCCTATGTTATTAGTCAGCTGGTTCATTTTATAGGTTTTCATTTTGGTCCAGGCATTTCACCCATTGATTTTATCCATTAGTCTCGGGTCCATGAGCCTCTTACACATGGTATCCTTTTACATATCATAAAGTACATCTCTTCTTTTCCAGGGTAATCTCTACTAGTTCAAGGGATTTTATAACAGACTGTGACCCCCTTGGTGAGGTCTAATCTGTTTAGAATGTAGTTGGGAGGAGACTACGGGGTGGAACACTGCTTGTTTGCTTGCTGGTTTGTTTAACAGTCCATCATACCCTGTTGGCTCCTATCAAGCTCTTGGCTCACCAAAAACTCCAGATTTCTAGGTTTCATAAGCCAAGGTCTTCTCCATTCTGCTTAGAGTCATTTTGTTGTGGCAAAATCATATATAACTCTGCATTTAGCCCTGTTAAATTGTATTTTACTGTTTTAAAACAATTTTTGTGTCGTGGTAGAATATATACAATATAAAATTTCCCATTTTAACCACTTCCAGGTGTGGGGTGCACTCCCATTGTTGTAAACCGTCACTACCATCCATCTCCAAAACTTTCTTCATCTTCTCAAACTGGAGCTCCGTACCAATCGAACAATAATTTCCTATTTCCCCCCACCCCCTCCTGGCAGCCTTCTATCTCTACTTTCTGTCTCTGAATTTGACTACTGTAGGTACTACATGTGAGTGGGATCACACAGGGTTTGTCCTTTTGTGAATGGCATGTTTCACTGAGCATAGTCTTCAAGGTTCATCTATGTTGTAGCATGTGTATGAATTTCTTTGCAAGGCTGAATACTATTCCATGGTGTATAAAAATGCTACATTTTGTTTATCCATGCATCCATCACTGGCTACTTGTGTTGCTTCCAGCTTTTGAATGTTGTAAACAATGTTGCTGTAAACGTTGCGTGTACAACTATCAGTTTGAGTCTCACTGTTTATAACTCATTCATCACATTTTGCCCCTGTTTTGTGTTATTGGATAATTATCTGCAAATCAGGTATAATTGACTTTATCCAAGTTCCCTCATGATAACAGTGATAGATTTCTTATTGATCTGAAGTCATTACTGCACAAAATGGACATTCTCCCCATCCCCAGCCTTTTTATTTTTTAAATGTTTTATTTTTAGTACGATGTAAAATAAATTTTAATAAGTGATTCTTCCCTTCAAAGAAACATTTACTAAAGAAACAATTTAATATGGAAGAATTTCAATCTCAGTCACTTAACATATCCAATAACCAGGTTAATGTTTGCATGTAACAATTTACACATACAAACATTCTTACATAGATGCACGGATAGCGTATACATTGCTTATTATTTCACTTTCATTTAGCTTTATTATATAACCTTCAAAATATTCTAATAGTTATATTCTTTTTTGGTGTGTGTGGGGGGGGGGGGTGATTGTACACAAAGTCCCAGCCTTTTTAAAAGACTTGGGACGTGGTCTTCACAGCCATGCTCAGAGAGCAGACTCAGGTGATATAAAATTGCTCCGAGTCCATCAGTGAAGATCAGGTCCTAAGTCTTAAACCCAAGCTCTAGGCTGGGTCAACATAGGAGGTATGAGGGACTGTATATGTTTATTAACTGTCTACTTTAAGGTCACTAAGACTACTCAGAAATTATTTCAGACACCAAGAAGAAGGGAACTGAGCCTTGTAGTGACCTGATTTGTGTTCCTCTGCTTCACAGATATTTGTGGAACTCCTATTTGTGAAAGGCATGAAGTGCTTTTGGAAAATAAAAAATAGATAAAACATTCTCTATACTTTCAAGGTGGCTTATAGTACAAACTCCTGGTGGAACTTCTTGTTGGTCTAAAGGCCTTCTTGTCAGAGGACTTAGGCAAGGCTTCAGCCATTCCTATAAAAATATCACCTTCAGATGAGGAGGACTACACACTCACAAAACGCCTTGTGCTCCAGATTTCTGTTTTAGTATGGACAGATTTTGAGCAAGGGTTTGTGGAGAGTGAAAAATCTCAACATGAAAGCTTTAAAGGTGTTTAGCTTTTGCTTGACGTTGGCTAATAGAAAAGCACCAGGAAAACAAAAAGCACTCTTGTTCTTGACAGTATAAAATTCTTATTATTTTTAGAGAATAGTATCTGTGCATTTATGAAATTCTTTGTCAGAGCAATTTAGTTAATAGCTATGTAAATGACTACTTATTTCATTGTGTAGGTGGATCGCTCCACGTACACTTTCTGAGAAAGAATATAAGTGCAAAAAATCACTAACACTGCAGATGGAAAGAAGCAAAAGTTAAGGCTGGACTGCCTTGCTTTTGCCCTGTTAGGTGTTCAGGGTAAGGCTGAGAAAATCCACCTTGGGAGAGTCGTTCAGTTTACCAAGTAGGGTTTCTTATTCTAATCCAGTTTGTGGACTACTTAGGATGCATGGGAATTGCCATGCAAGGTTCTTTCTTACTGTTGATTTTCAAGCACAAACGATCATTATAATCCCAGCTAGAATGGAGGTGGGGAAGTACTGGAAGTTAATGCCACACTATCAATTCTCGTGCAAGGGAACGTCTCCTATGAAACACCTAAGGGGTGTTTTTTGTTTTTAAAGTTATCGTTTTTTCAGCATAAAACAAACAACTTCAGAGGAGGCTGGCAGTGGCATAGTTCTGGCTCTAGATGTGATCATGGAAGCCTCTGTAATCCGGAGGGAGTTAAGCCAGATCTCATCTCAGGAAGAAGCCCCCAGTGGGCCAGTGTCTGAAGCTTTTCCTCCTCCAAGTTCATTCTACCCAGTGAATGAGCCTCATCTTTAGCTCTGCTCTAAGTACTACATTCTCCTTCTTTGAAATGTCACTGGAGTCCCACTTGTCCGCAAATCACATTAAAATTCTGAGTGATGATCCCAAGCTTTTCACCAGTTTGCCTCAGTCTTCCCTAGCTAACTACATGAGTCCCACGGGCATCAGTTCATCTGCATCAGCTAGCAGAGGGGATCATGGCTCATCCCTTTCCTTCCCTGTAGCTCTCACTTGTTGATGAACTGAGTCCCTTATCAGCTGGCTCTACACAGTGACTGTCACAGGCACATGTGCCTTCACTTGGCAAGCCTTCTCTATGCTGGCCATGGCCACTGCGGGCAGAGACCACTGGCTGTCAGCTGGCCCCAGCCCCCCAACCCGGCACATGGTGAATGCTTCGACCCTAACACTTGTGTTCACTTTCACTTGTTTCCTTTTCCTTCAGGTTCAGAGTGAAGACAGCGTCCTCCTGTTTGTTATTGCCTGGACAATCACGGAAATTATCCGTTACTCTTTTTATACATTCAGTCTACTAAACCATCTGCCTTACCTCATCAAATGGGCCAGGTAAAAAAGTACATGCAGGGAAGACAACTTTTGAAATTATGCATCCTGCATTTGACCTTTATTGCATAAATATTGCCTCCAAGTTTCTAAAAATAAAATTGTATGGGACAGAGGACAGGAATGAATCTAGGCTATGAATTTCACCAGGATAAGGGTCTCAACTTTGATTCGTAGAAGCACTGTCCTGAAGTCTTTACATTTGACCATAAGTCATCTTTATTGGAATCAGTTCTTTTCAATTGAATTACTCAGTAGAAAGTTGAGTAAGTAGAAAGTTGATAGCTTTTTTTTTTTTTTTTTTCATTGTTGTTCTATCAAATTTTGTTGTTTCATTGATGAACGTTTACCATTATGGGGTTTTTTGGGCCATGTCCAATTAATTCTCCCAGTCTCAATTTTGCCAAGAAACTCGAACTCTTAATTTTCAGTTAATAACAAACATTACATGATAGTATTAGCTTATCAGTTTTATTTTTGCTTCGATTTTTTTACCAGTTAATATTCATTATGATGTGGGCAAAAGGCTGACAGTTCATCTGTTTATATTAACTAATCCACAAGACAGTTGTAAGCAGTTTTCTGAGTTGGAAAAAGACAGGGGAATAGCAGGTGTCACAAAGCCGAAGGATCCAAATTGTACTTGGAGCCAAAACACTTCTTTTCACAGAGGAAAAACAGTGGATACTAGACAATGTATGAGTTCAGTGATTGAACTAGAGACATAATCCAGTTCTTTCCAACATTTCAAGTATGAGAGCTCCTTTATTTGTATTATCTTTTGCAGTAAACATTTTCATTAGGGAAGAGAAAAATGGGAAAT